>JAECUM010034430.1:0-26954 GCA_016617855.1 Megalonaias nervosa
TATATATAATGAAATGCTACAATGTACCTCTCTGCCGGGTATAGCGTTAACAGTAATCACTATGCTAGGTTCAGTTCATGCCAGGATCTTTATGCCTAAAGCATTTCGCATACATTTTGATTACGATTCACCTATTGCGAAGTCTGATAATTTGATTAGTGAATGCTGGGTGGCTACAATTGTTAACAGGCTCCTTCCGCTAGAAGATCATACACATTTTGAATTTATTATCATTCCTTTATTCTACTGAATGACAGTGGACCATTACAATATTGACCGAGATTCAACAGGCTTGTGGAATGTCTGAAAATCTTCTTCAAGACCTGCTTGGTTATTTTACAATGTGTTATAGATAGAACAAATGAACTCGTACTAAAAAAGCAATGCTCTAAAGATTTCATTAAACACAAAGTTACTTTAGCACTTCAGCTGTTTCCAGATCGTAATATAAGCTAAGACTATAATGAAGAAATTATATCATTTTTAGCAATTGCAAACATATTAGTTCACTTTATTATTGTATTCAGTTTCATTTACCCACTTCAGTTTGCTTAAACTATTATATATTAGGTTTCATTAAGATTTAAGAACAGAAATATATATTTACCGATAATTACTTTCTCACTCTCCAATAAAGAAATGCAAAGGTAACACTTGGCTTCTCTTTGTTAATAAAATAACACCTATTAACTATGTGCATAGTTTCCATATCAACTGTGATATATAGATTAAACATTAATATTTAGGCCATGTTACATGATGTAATATGATATCTGCTGATGAGAAAGGTTATTGTGAAACGATAATTTAATTTAGAGCTCTGAATGTGACCAAATCGTTTTATTTACTTATATATGTACATGTATGAAGATTAGATATTCATCACTCTAATAATTGCACCTTTGCACCCATCAGGGCTAAACAAGACGTCCTGTATTCACATGATCAACAATAATTATACTTTCTGCTTTACCAGGATCATAACGAATAGCAGCCATGATCGTAAGGAGCCAAATAATTTTACTTTCCACTGCGGTGATTGCACGTACGTATTGCATACACCACACCGTGTAACTAATTTTTTTTGTTCCTGGGTAGTAAGTGTTATTTCCAAATTTCTTATGCCTCAAAAGTATAGAAAATGGCTATTATTCCCCACAAACTTTGCTTTTGTGACCAGGACAGTGATATTTTGAAATTTACCTATTTTCCAGAACATTCCAGACAGATTCAGGGCTGAGTAAACTTGGAGTAACTTCTAGAACTTTCTAGAACTTTCCAGTAATATAAATAGTAGTATAAATACAGGGGCCTTAAGCCCAACAGTTCAGGTTAGTTCCAGCTGCCTAAGTGGATACATATCTGCATTTATCTGAGATTGCATCAAGAGGCTGCAAGCACACGGTAGACGTATTTTACTATGTCTGCGGCCAATTTATCAAGACAAGAGCAAAAAAGTAATCCGTGTGTGGAAGCATCTGCTAAGATGTGTGAGGCCTACAAGCATATTTCAGCATGCCTGTCGAGGATCAAGACAAACCCTGGGCACCTCATTTCACCTGCGAGCACTGCAAAAAGAAAAAACTCTGGAATAATGGACAATTGTTGTTTGGAATTTTATGTTATGACATTTGTTAAAATTTTTAAAATTGTAAAAGTTTATACTTTTAAAATGTTCTGTAATTTTCAATGTCATTGAAAAAATATATCATATATGAAAACTGTTGCGAGAATCTTTTTCGCATTAGTCATGGGTGAAATAAATGTATTTTTGTAGGATGGTACAGAGTGGAAAAGAGATCCATGAAGTTCGCTATCCCAAGAATTTGGTGGGAACCCACTGTCCACTCAAACAACTGCCACTTCTGTATGGTGGACCCTTCCAAACGTTGGACCGGTAAGAATGCATCTGCTATCACGTATCCGGACCTTCCTTCATCCATCGCCCCGGTGCCACAATGCCCTGAGCTCCCCGTACCCACTCCTCCGGAGAGAGAGCAGCCGTCTTTCGAAGAGAGAAACAAGTCAGAGAGCGAGGAAGACGTTGTAGATCCAGATGACAATTTCAGAGGTGGAGCTGAGGAGAGAAACCCATACTACCCCAACCATAAAGACCTCAACGACTTGATCAGAGATCTTTGCCTCAACAAGTCCAATATCGAACTTTTGATGTCTAGGCTCAAGCAGTGGAACTTGTTGGATGAAAGTGTCCATGTCGCAGATCAGAGGAAGCGTCACCAAGCCAAGATGGTCTCTGCTTCTGTCACAATGTAACCAGTCTGCTCGAGGCAACTGAAATCGCCTGTAACCAGAATGAGTGGCGCCTCATCATTGGCAGCTCATCCAGGAGCCTCAAAGCAGTGCTGCTTCATAATTGGAACAAGTACCTGTCCCTTCCCCTAGCTCACTCGATGCACCTCAAAGAGGATTGCAAAATCATCAATACCTTGAAGTATGATGAGTACGGCTGGGAGGTCATCGGAGACTTCAAAATGGTGGCATTCCTGATGGGTCTCCAAGGCAGTTTTACCATGTTTCCCTGCCATCTCAGCCTTTGGGACATCATGGACACCAAGGGACACTATCACAGGCGGGACTGGCCACAGTTGATCGAGTTCTCTGTGGGGAGGAACAACGTCAAGTGGGATCCCTGGTGGACTCCTGGAAGATGCTGATGCCACCACTGCACATCAAATTAGGCCTTCTGAAACAATTTGTCAGAGCTCTAGATAAGTAGTCGGCAGCCTTCAAGTACCTTCAAGACTTCTTCCCTAAGCTGTCTGAGGCAAAAGTCAAGGCCGGTGTCTTCGTCGGACCACAGATAAAGTAGATCCTGGAGTGCAATGAATTCTCCAAGAAGCTTGGAACAGCTTTGTCTCAGTAGTTCGGGGCTTCCTGGGCAATCACAAGAAGAAAACTATGTGGTTGAGACTGGTGAAGAACTGCAGCACAATCGGTTGCAGGATGTCCCTCAAAGTCCATATCCTTGATGCTCATCTTGATAAATTCAAGGAGAACATGGGAGCGTACTCTGAGGAGCAAGGTGAGCGCTTCCACTAGGATATACTGGACTTTGAATGCTGCTACCAAGGACAGTATAACGAAAACTTGATTGGAGACCACATTTTGGGGCTGATTTGTGAAAGTGATTTAAAGTAAAATCAGAAATCTCAAAAAAACCTACTCACTTCTAAATCTTTTGTGGTCATTTTTGTATTACTTTAGTATAAATACGTGTTAATTTTGATTCATGTATTGTT
Source organism: Megalonaias nervosa (assembly GCA_016617855.1). Lineage (NCBI taxonomy): Eukaryota > Metazoa > Mollusca > Bivalvia > Unionida > Unionidae > Megalonaias > Megalonaias nervosa. The sequence continues at coordinate 3,261 of JAECUM010034430.1, forward strand.
TTTTCTGACTTTATGTGAACGCAATGACACAAATTCTTCCTTTTTCTCATTGGAAATAGGTAAATTTCAAAATATCGCTGTCCTATTCACAAAAGCAACGTATGTGGGGAATAATAGCCATTTTCTATACTTTTGAGGCATAAGCAATTACGAAATAACACTTACTACCCAGGAACAAAAATTGTGTGTAACATAGTGGCCATGAAGCTCAATATGAACAATCTGAATAACGCACACTTCCACTCGTAGTACACACATGAATTACTAGAAAAACATGGAAGCTGGTTCGAGAATCAGTGTCTACCTTTACAATTTCAAACCTAGTCTCATGCTGTACACCATTTTCTAAAAGAACCGTCATCATTGAATTTGCTAGCGATCAACATAAGTTACATACATATCGTTCCTTATTATTGTGGTCAGGCGATATAAATGTGCTGGAAAGAATTTTAGATTTTTCTTAATGTAAGCGAGAAGCAGTGGACATGAGTGAAAGGGGGTGGGGTGTTAAAGTGAACATTTAAACAGAGAGAAATGTACATCACCGCGACAGAGAGATTAATGAGGACATTTATTCGTGAGCAAACGCTCAGATAAACTGCATCTTTATACAGAGATCCTTTCTATTTCAAATATGTACAAATATTGTCCGGTATTCTAGCAGATGCATGTAAACTACAAACTAAAGCAAGTAAAAGAGTGCTCACAATCAATAGATCACATTTTAAATTTTTTTAATAATACAAAAGAAATTGATAAGGACTTCGCAAAAACGTAATTAAATATTAACAAACGTAGCCTGAATTTAGGGTAGATATCTTGCTCAGATTCAGTAAATGCATGATCTACAATTTCGTATTGCATTGAACTTAACAGAAAACCCTATATATTATTAGTTACATCTGGCAGCAATTCGTGCCTGTCAGTTTGGTGACAGGTGAGAGGTGTCCTTTTGCTCGTCCATTACAAATCATATACTGTATGAAATACATTGGTTTGAAATTACCCGAGATCACTAAAAATGGTGAAATGAATTATGAATTCGTGTCAGCATTATAACCGAAGGTTAATCGTTGCCTCGATAACAATAACCTTGATATTCGAATGTTCTTTGCTCGTATGCAGATGTATTATCTTCATGCGACCGAAAATATTTCGTTTGCATAAAGATCAACAGCCTTTCATGCATATGGTGATTAACACGTGGGGAAAAGGATTGTTCACACTTATCAGCAAGTTACCAAATATATTTTACTGATATATGGATGCCAAAGACTTTCAAATATTTCAAATGAAGTCTTTTAAACATTTATCAAATATGACTTTCGCAACATTTCGAACAATTGCAATACATTCTGCACAGCGTTCGTGTGATTACCATATGGACGTTCACATCCCTTGAAATATAGATCGAATGTGTTTAATTTTATTATTGCTCTGTTCCACAGGTTGTTGGATGGTTTCCGAGGCTGTTTTAAACGTATGTAATCTTCCAGACAGCAGGAGACAAACGCTGAATACATTTTTGCGAGTTTGAAACCTCCGAATGTACCGCAAGGTTTACATCACCAATGTCTAACTTCTGGATACTAAAGAAAGGATCTGTTGGAAGCATCCTCGCTGGAGATCATTCTCGAAGTAATTTATAAAGTTATGGAAACGTTTCACATGTCATCAAATTGTCAAATGTAGTTCTAGTATTGAATAGTTTCATACAGGTTAGAGAATAAATGTTAAGCCGTTCACTACCGAGACATGAATCCAGGTCTTTGCCTGCACGCACCAAATACTTTATGCCCCCGACAGCATCTCTGTTTATATCACCTTTTATCTCTCCGCACGCACGCACGCACAGGCACACACACACACGTCGGAACGGTGTGTGTACACTTTCCTTGGGATTTATGGACAGTATTTATATAATCAATGATACAAGGTTGCAATAGACTTGACAATATACAGAAAATTTCTTGGTTACAAGGCACGCATTCTGGAATGTATTTAATGCTTTATTGTTGCTGTTGTATCTTAAACCTATAATAACGTTCTAAATATTTATTATTATTAATTAAATATGAAAATGTCCAAACGCCCTCTGTCTCTGTCTCTCTGTCTGCCTCTCTCTGGACCTTCGTTGCAAGATACAGGTAAACATCCATAAAAGTACGAGCGTTGAGGATTTTCGCTTGGATTTTAGCTTGCGTCATACGACGATGTCTCTGTGAATGATGGTAAAAATTAAGTCAAACCGACCAAAGAGAGAGAGAGAGAGAGAGAGAGAGAGAGAGAGAGAGAGAGAGAGAGAGAGAGAGAGAGAGAGAATGCTAAGGTCGGTAGTAATGTCAATTAAAGGAAAATAATGACTTAGATCAACTGTAATATATTAACTATTTTAATTAGCTCATGTTGGTTAGTCATTTCGCTTAATTGCTACGCCACACTTATTTCCATGTGCCGGCACGCGAATGGCTGCGCGTTCAGTGTATGTAGTGCTTTACTTTCTTCGTTAAAACCGTGTTTCATGTTTACATCATAAGTATGTCTTATTTTGATTTAATCAAATTGAATAAAAATAGATACTCAAAAAAGAAAACAATCAACTTATCAACATGCAAATGTGATTGTGAATAGCCACAAAAGGCACAGAACTTTTTGTTGTGCACAAACTCGGCAGGGATGTGAGGAGTTCATTCACTCGACAATCTTAACTCCATTCAAGAGGCAAATATGTGTATTTGTATGCGTTACGTATCGGCTCGTTTAAAGTAACACAAAGAAAAGAGTGACTACAACAAGCTTTGTAAATTTTAACAAAAATAATTTATTTCTCTAGAAAACACGGTGAAAAGGTAAATATATGAAACAAGGCTTACGATTTACGAAGAATATCCAAAAACTTGTCCTAATATTGTGAAAACACATAAGTCCTGTGACTAAACGGTTCTAAATTGACGTAGTCTGAATCTCAATTCCGTTCCAAGATGGCGGATGATGATGTCAGACGAAGGTTAAACACAAATGTCCAGAATTGTCACTGTGAATCACAATTTGTATTGTTCAGTTCCAATTTAGAATTAATTTCAGCAAATGAATTTCTCCAAAGCCAGTTGTGTAGTTCTCCGGGGAAAATAATTATTTAAAAGGTAGACGAAGTAGAACTATCCTCAATAACAAAACACAGGCTATTCTTCATACGTACGAACGAACAACTCTTTCCAGCACAAAAGAATACCTTCTTAAGGTACTGAAAACTCTATATGATGTTATGATGTGACTCTCTAAGATGTTAAAATATGACTCTAGCCTAGTTCGCAGGTACCTGAGTATTTTAAAGCAAACTCATACGTCATTTCATGTACACGCATGAAGAAATCGTGGAGATTTCGAAATACCGCCAAAGTAGTACAGAATGTCAACAAGTATTATTTGTAATGACCGTGGTCACAACCAATCATTTACATAGCTATTCCCGACTGTTTACTTAATATGGCAAAACCGTCATGCAAAAATCGTGCTTGCGTGAGTCACATCTACGTTTTAAATAAACATGGTGTTTCTAACAAAATATCAGACCCTGCGAACATAATCATCATCATGTTGTTGTTGTTGTTGTGGGGCTTAACGCCATTTTTCAGCACACGATAGGCTATACATGGCGGCCAGTATTAATGGTGGAGGAAGAAACCGGGAAATCCCCGGAAAGAACCACCGACGCACGAGAAGCTACTGGCAAGCTTTCTCACATATCCACATTCGCCGAATCTTAGACTCGAACCAACGCAGACAGAGGTGAGATGGCAGTGATCCGTAACGGACAGCGCTTTAGACCACTCGGCCACTCGGGGCCCCTTAAGCATCATCATAATAATAATTATATTTAATGATATAAAAATGAAATAAAAATGAAATAAAAAGAATTAGAAAGAATTCAAATTTTAACACACATGTAATTTAAATACAGGGTCGTAACATATGTGATATAAATAAAATATATGTATAGTATGTACGCTGCATCAATGATATATCACTCGTTATATAATTTTTTCATTAAAAGGAAACTCGACAAGCCTCGTTTCCTGTTAATGAAAGATATATACATCTCGTGGCATATAACTGATACAGCGTACATAGTATACATATCTACATCTATATCTATCTATCTATCTATCTATCTATAAATAGTAAAATAAAATAAAAAAAATATTTACAATATAAAATACACCCTTGATTATTAAGATACATTTCTCCGCTGATGTTTGATCACCCTATAATTCATTACAGATAGTTCTGGAAGTTATTATCTATTCAATGCCGCAAATTACTTTCCAAAGGGAGATCAGAAGAGGGACCAGCTGTTGTTACCACCTGTGCTCAGCAATAATATATGTTTGAAATTTTGGTACAATTTGGTGTCAGTGAAGTCAAACATTAAAGTAAGTGTTAATGGCCACAACATTTTCAACCAGACCAACAGAGCCACGCATGGTTGGGTACAGAAATCTTTTTCCATAACAGACAGAGCACCTGTACAGGTAAGGAATCGCTTCGTCTACAGTTAGGTGTGCATTTCACCATAGGATGTTATAATGACACAAGAGACTGTGTGCTACCGCTATCTTTGTAATGACGATGGTTATAGTATAAGTCTCTCTCTCTCTCTCTCTCTCTCTCTCTCCTAAGTAGTTTCAGCAATTACTAGTCTTGATTGAAGTAAACATTGCTGCTTGTCTTACTTCGTTTTAGTTAAAATATGGACACGTGTGAGTCATATAATGTGTCTTTATCTGTCAGATATAAGAAGAGCAAACATAATATCGGAAAGGTCATAAGATGACAAAATGTAAAAAGTCAGGATTCAAAAGAATCTCTTCTTAAAATGTTGTTGCACGTTGTCTTTGTAATACTTGAAAACTGTGTGGTATTTAAAAAAATAAGAAAATAGGTTGTAGAAAAAACGGCTTTTAACAAATCTAGGATGAATTATGACTGTAAAGCTTTTCCGTTGATATGTTCTTCTTGCTTTTTTGTTTAGATTGTATTTGAAAGTACAAAGTTGAATACATTAGGCTTTGTGGGTATCGACGATGTCAAAGTGGAAATAGGTAAGTATTTTCCTAATTGTATAAGAACTATTAACAAATTTACTTTTAGTGCACTAAGATACAAGACAATACCAATAATCCTCATCCAGACACTGACCATCTTAAAGATCTTTACTGCTTATATAGACAATAATCAATTGAATAGAGGCAATGGGAATTATTATCTATATTCTATAACCATTGGCTAAATATAGGACCCTTCAAAGCAGATGATAAATATTTATGTGGTTTAGTTTCTGACACAGAGAAGTATAATCACGCAACATTTAATTACACATCATATATAATTTCTGAACATAACATTAGTTCTCGATGCAACTTTATTTTCCGATCTATTGGAACGTAAGAACCGAAAAGAACTGTATAAATTTAGCGATACCATGTTTTACAATATTATAGAAACTCAGTGCACTACACACATTGACAAAGACCAAAATTTTATAAAATGGAGACAATTTTCCAAATCAATGATCAATTCACAGTAACATTAACTCAGAAACATTTCGGGTATGTCATAAGTTGCCTTACTTCATAAACGATGTCGTGCCTCAAAATGAGCTTCTTATATCATAGAGAATTTTATATTGTTGTGTTTTTGCACAAACGTGTTTACATAAAGGAGCATATTCTGTCCCGTTGGGATAAAATTTCCAATTGGTGCACTTTTAATTCCTTTAAAATGCCAATCTTCTGTATTGCTCACCGAGAACAGTAACACTAGAGACACATAAACTGATTATGCAACTTTCCTAGCAGTCCATGACTGATATTTGACTGAAAAAAAGATATAATGATGCAAGAATGCAAAACATTCTATCATAGTATGGCTAAAAAGTCCTATGAGTAGTTAATGGAGTCGATATGTGTTAATTATGGGGTCTAACTTGAATTCATCATTAAGATCTAATCCAATGCACATTCTTACTATCCTGATAATTAAAGGCCCACAAGGAACTGTACGCATTTTAATATCGTGAAACCATTTTAGTTCAAGATGGCAGCCAAAACTTTTGGCACAGGCATACTGTAAGAAAATGTGGCGCATGCGCTCTTATAGTATATGTCGTATAAGCTTTAAAAAATGTTTCTGCATGCACACTTCAAAAAATGATGCGCTTGTCAGCTTAATGCAATCTTTTTAAATAAAAAAACAAACAAACAAATTAAGCACAAATAGGAGAAGCTGAAAATGCCAAGTAGTATCTTTGCTTCTAAAATTTTTGGTGGCACTGAAGACGGGAGTTGGGTATCACTGACAAGGACTTATTTTGCTGGCTCCATGTTTGGGCTTCATATACTACTTCTTTAGGATCAGCGTCCGTGTCAAGTGTTGATAGAAAAAAGGGTATAATCAGACTCTACCATTTGCGTTTCTGTTTTTGCTTCTGATATTGATGCCGCCATCCAAGAAACAGCTAGGAGTGCTACTTCCTGTCTGTCGCATTGTATTCAATATTTAGATGTCCAGGATCATTTGCCAGAGAATTTATTTCGTTGGTGTTGTCAAATTCTTCAAACAGGATCACATTCACCTTGTTATAGAGACTTAATGCCGACTGATGGTCCATACAGCGGTGCCCTGATTTTTCTCTTGTCACCGGTTTGGTTTGGCGTGAATTCAATCCCCACAAAAAATAACCTCTTGCAAAATGCCGTGTGTACTGTTGATACTCACGTGTTATGTGGTTTCATACCGGGTCAAGTAAGATATGTAGTAATTATTCTGGGTAAGGTTATGTTCAAACGGTCTAGTAGGCAACGTTTGGCCGTTCCGGGCGACTGTAATCTTCCAAGTACTGTAGTTATGAAACTGGAAATGTTGTGATATATAGTTTTTTTAAGACCTGTTTTCCTGACAATACCAAGAAACAAATATTTAAAGAGCTAATCCTGGCACATATTTTTCTGGAATCTAGCGGCAGAGGTCAAGGTTTCGTCTTCCACTGGTCGTATGGAATACTTAGCTGTGATTCTCTTCAGAGTCTGAGTGATTTCGTGCCTTTTGTTAAGTAAAACTTTGACAAGTCGCACATAGAGTCTGGCTTCTTTCTAGCTGGTTTTATTGTTACGTGACTAGGCTCGTACAAAAGTAACAAAGAACAGAGTCAAGCCAACAAACTTTGTAAAATTTAACAGAATAATTAATTTCCCTAGAAAACAAGGTAAATATATCAAAAAGGACTAACGGTTTGTGAATCTAATCCAAAAATTAATCCTAGAATTTAAAAATATAAATCCTATCACTAAAAAGTTCTAAATGAATCACAGTTCGGATCCCTATGAAGTTCCAAGATGGAAGGCGATGGTGTCTTCTATAATCTCTTTTGTGTTGACGTGTCAACAGTTCCTTTTTGAATCCAAGAATAATGATCAGGCTTTAGAATTCCAAATAATTTCCAATAAATGTCTTTGTACAAGAATTTGAATGAACACAAGTCTCCAGGGAAAATAAATTATTTTAACTAAATCTATAATTACTGGGGTTAATAAGCCCAACTGATACGTAGTTTAGACACTCGTGATGGATCACGTGATCACTCAGCTACAAGTCTAGTAGCACGTAGACTAGCTCGTGATGGGTCACGTGATCACTTATTTTGCCGCGGCGCAGAAACATTATATGTTAATTATCACGTATGCTAGATATGACCTTGACTGGAATCAGTGATTTCTTCACTGAGAATGAATTAAGAAAAGAAATAAAAAAGATGTTTACAAGTTCTGAATCAAAGTCGGGAACTAGGTCAGCTAAAAATACAATGTTGCAATCATGACTTGTTTACTGTGAGAATAAGAAAAACAGTCAGAGCTGAACTGAATTTATTAAAAAAAATCAAATCCTGTAGACAAAATTATCATTACAGCAACATGTAATGAAATAAAATAAAATAAATTTAAAATTAACAAACAAATAATTAAATTACATATACGTAACATAATATTCGTTGGCGGAGTCGTCAGATGGAAACTGGTGCTACTTCGATTCATTACGCAATGTTCATCGACTCTATTCGAGAAATGCACGTCTTGCAGCCACTGATCCAAGTATAAACGATCCCACTTTCAAAACTAAGACATTTTTTGATGCTCTTTTGTCGATAGTTAAAGCCTGCGTTGTTGTTGAGGTCTTCTTCAGCATTCAAAGATGTGTCGTTGAACTTCCCCAATATGTCGGATTTCACACACATCGTACGTCGGGATATTCTCTGGATGAGCTCCTTAAAGATAATTATCCATCCTGCTGATGAGAGTGTTATTCAGGTACAAATCGACTTCGCTAAAAATAACGCATGACTGTTGACTAAATCCACTCAATACATTCATTGTGAGGTTCAAGCAACCATTATTCAAATTAATAGAATCTTCGGTTTTAGGTTTGATTGCAAGCTCGAGGGGAGATGACGTCATTGTAGGTTACAAGACATGAAATTTCTACCCAGTGCACAAACATCTCTGCATTCTCTGTATTTACTAATGAAAACGGTTCAAATCCCTGACGATTCTTCGCTTTAAATTCCACATTTAATCTCGATCGTGTGGTCTTAATGGTTTACTGCGTCTCTTTTTGCTTTGTCTTGAGCCTGCTTAGAGGACGTATTTATTGCTTCGACAAGAGTGTTAGGTGAAGTCATGTGTTTTGTTGGGTCCAAAATGTTCTTTTCATTGGACACACTCAATTTTTCCCGCACTAAGTAACTCTTGCTTGTGATTGTTTCTTCTGGACTAACGCGATTGAATAAATTGTTTTGCTGGCATCAGGGCCGCATTTCTCAAAGCATGCAATCCTTGGTGAACAAAAGGTTTCACACAAACTATGGCCTCGTCATCGAAGAAGCCATTGGTACAGGGGCATACGAAAAGTCTCAAAGAACCATTTAGTTGTGATCGACGCTGAGTAAATCCAACGTTAAAAATCTAGGTGGCATTACACATCATAGGGGATTCGCCAGCAGGTACTGCATCCATACTAGCACGACATGGGTCTGTAAAAGAATCTCGTTCAATTTGATGAAATTTATATGGCCCATGATCTGCGTGATTAGTTGCATCGTTGATAAAGCTTATTGGCTTATTGTTAGACCAATGTTCTCATGTAATCATCGCTGTATCCGGCGAGTACTTTAATCGTTGTGGCAACATCAACGTTGTCAAGAATTGATTTGATTTCCTTTCCGTCGCTGAAATAAAGTGTACTTTTGAAGAACGCCATTATGGTATTGTTGACCAATCACACTTTGGCATTGATACAGTAAATAGTATCGTCATTTTCTATAAGTTTTCCTTCAATTTCCAAGACAGCCCACATGACAGAACAAAATGTTAATAACATAGACGTGTTCAGCACTTGTAATTATATTTTTAATTGATTGGGGTCCCTAGCCAGGTATTTGTAAAACTGAAAATCTCTTTTGCTTCTATCTACCATCACAGGCACTCCCTTGTTAAATGCGATATCTGATATATCTTTCAATGGAGCCATGGTAAAACCATATATACATTATTTAATTTGTCTAATACCTTTTTAAAGGCTCCGCTTTCCAAATCCACTCCCTATTGACAGCTTTGCAATCATCTAATCTGACAGTCGCTGTTGAGTGGCTTCATTAATGATTTTACTAGCCGGAGCTCCTATTGTTGCTGTCGTTGATAATGTGAATGGAATCGTCTTTTTCTTTGTCGTGCACTAATCGGCGTAATCGGGCGACTGAGCCGATCGTAATCCCAGTTTTATGACCGGTTTGCAACAACGTTTTTGATACTATCAACGACTAGCATTGGAATTGTTCAGCGATTGGTGCAGACAATACTGCGAGCAACTTGGGTTAATCTGTAAATAATTCAAAAACAACGTCAGCAAGGCCAGTTCCGTAGTATGGTACATAAATGAGTTTACTCGCGTTTACATCATACACTGGTCTCACACGTTCATTTACGACAATCATTATATCAAATATCAAGTTTATCTCTAATGTTTTTCTCCGCAGATCTACAACGTGCCGGTTTTGATTTACAATGGTAAACCAAATACGTGTCAACCGATTAATATGACATAAAACATACACAGATGCCTCGGACGTAATCAAAATCAAGTAAGCCGGTTCGATGGTTGGTGAAAACCCAAATAGTATATAACACTGAGCTGTTACGCCTGTTGTTTCAGGCCTGCTTTCATAACTTCACTGATGGCATCACAAACTAAATTGATCTCCGTCGTTGAGGTAATCCTAACAGTATCAGGAGCGAAATAATATTCAGTCCCTGTAGATCCTGAACGGAAAAAAAATTATTATGTTCAGGAATATCTTTCGGGCCAACCAAGACCTCTTGTCAACGACGACTGTCCAACATGAACCAAACATTGCGGAGATTCAGTTGCGATGGTGTAGCTGAGTGTGGGCTGATATTCACTTATATGAATATTAAAGACTTTACCGGTCAACACCTAAATTCTTCCTCGGACCTTATGATTGATTGAGATAATATCATATGTACCTGATATAGTGAAAACACAAATGAGTTGTGATCTGATATTAGACCAACAGTAAAAAAGAAACCCTGGCAGTTGGGGTAGAGCAATTTCATGTGTGACACTTGGGATCCTATTTATAACAACCTATTGAATCGTAGCTTTATATTTCACTAAAACACGATGTCTCTCATCAGAAATTATGATCGTGTCGTAATATGCATAACCGATGTTTTCAACAAGTTCATGCATCAGCGCGCGATATGCTTTTCTGTCCATGATATCATTGGTGATCAACCGCTGACAAATCGATCTTAATGACTTTTGGTACATTGTTGACCATACGAATTAATCCCACGAGTGTTCCCAAGCGATAGGTAAGGCTGGTTGTTGCTCCGTCAACCTCTTAGGTTATTCCTGTGTGAAAAGAACTGGAGTTGTTTCGCTTGCTGTTCTACAACGTCTGGTCTCCTGAGTAGACTTTTATAATTTCGTTTACTTAATTGTCAAATTCCTCCTATCGCCGCAGTCTTTCTAAACTTCTACAGGGTGTTGTTTTGTTGGAAAGGGTTTTATATTGTACATTTACTTGTTTTTAAATGGGAAAGGAAGCAGCAGAATTAACATCCTTTATCCTCTATTAGGGGCCATTACTTCAAATATAAAAGGCTAAGGAGCAGTGGCATAAGCTTGGGTGGTACCGTTGCCTTGGTCGTCACAATATCTTCCTCTTATACCAATGGATCTATAGTGCGTGCTAGTAACTGTTCATTAGTCTCTGCAGTTGCTACTGTTACTTTTTATATCCTTATGCGTTTAGCTAGCTCTGTTGCTTTTTTGGTATCATCTGCACCGAAATTTCCGTTGTTAGGGTAATCATCAGTGCAAATGTTTGTTCAAAGTTCGCCGTGAGGTCTTCTATTGCATTTTGTCGTGACTGCAACATATCTTTGACACTTTGCAATAACGCTACGAATTCCTGGTGTTCACGTGCAGCTTTACGAGTTGGAACTAGAAACTCTGATCAAATCAATATTGAGAACGCTGCCGTTCCTAAGCAATCCGCGCAAACATGTGATGATATTCAGTCTAAGTTTGGTCTGCGGCACACCATGTCCAGTGAATATTTCCAAGACCATGCGCTTCGATAGCACGAACAATTATCAACATGCTATAGTCACTAGTTAGTTTTGACATATCGTCAAATAAATCACTTGTGTGTTCTGTGTCAACCTCGTGAAAATATTTGGGCGGGATTGATTTGGTGCTAACATCATCGTACACTACAAAATTATTTTCACTTGCATCTAAATCGTCAAAGTAGGTACTTCGTCGATTTTGGAAAAGAAATGAATTGAAGTTTCACTTCTCGTGGACAAAGCTTAATCACACAATTTTTTTTGAAAAATATTTAACAAAAATCCGAACACGGTTGATCATCAGCCGACAGCGCAATCGGGTACTCTAACAATAGTAAAATCAACATTTTCTATTTGCTGATTCAGCAGAGTCAATTATGCACCAATTAGGTTTGGAAACATGGAATTGGTTCCATGCTAAGATGGTTTAGTTATTGCTTGTGCGGACAAGTCAATAACGTCACATTTTCTTTTTCATGATTCCACTGAATAATACAATTACTGTATATAAAACAGTCATATTTTCATATTGTCTACGATGTCGCACAAAAACACGTACCAGAAATCCATCTCTATTTGGGACCCGTAATGGGCGACCCGCATTACGGGAAATTGTGTTTGATGTGGAGGAAGCCAGTTCACGGATTAAAAAGGTCAACGGCGGTGATGTTACAGCGGTATTAACAAAATCACCAGGAGCATGATAGAATAAATATCGGGACGAAAAACAGATGCCACAATGTAGATTAGTGTGGACTTGGTACATGGCTTGATATACGACTTGATGAAACAAACATAACTTGTGATGATGTTGCATGTTACCAAAACGACCAACACGACCTCGTTTATAAAACATGAAATGATAACCGTGCACGTCATCCATGATTTAAATGTATTACTTCCACACTCTGAGAAGGAATCGCAAGAAAGATCAACACAGGAAGTATGAAAGCCAAGATTGTACTTGGAGGATCATAGATCGTCTAGTGGACAGAAGTCGACTCATAAAAAGTAAAATATCTTAAACGCCGGACATTATCAAACATACTACAGTTCGCGTGGGTAGTAGAACGATGAAGCCGACTTTAAAAAGATAACAATCGCGGCAAATGACATTCATGGTGCTGCTCGAGTTTGGCTTGCCACACAAGCGTTGTGGCAAATTTGTATACCAGTTCCAAGCACAATTTCACGTTGGTGGTTTGACGTCCATGCTCCTAATTAAGTTCACCAGGAAGATATCTTTCTTCCACATGATCGTGTACGTGGAAGAACTATACAAATACATGTTAACCATGTAACAAGATAACCGAGCTGGGATTTCGGACTTAGAACACTATTGATAGTGATACAAATACAATGTTTATTGATGTATAACTTGAATGAGAAAAGAATTACGATTAATACGTGCGTATATAGATTCAAATATTGGACAAATTAACATAATCCGCACGAACCTAATAATGCAACAAATATAAATACAAATAAATGACCATGCACAGTACAAGGACAAAGGTGAACGATTCACAGTAATTTCACACGATGTAAAGAATGATGTGTTTTACTCAAGAGTAACAATGATGAATTCACTCAGATTGTGAAAAACTGAGGTATTTTACTCAAATAGTAAAATGATGATTTGATAGGACAGATATCATACAAAATATCTTAACACTCCTAAAAAAATGGGTATAGCAAACCCCAAAATTAGCCCAACGCTAAAAGATTACATGCATGGAGTAATACAAAACACTCCGTCAATATTACACTTGGCTACCAGTCACACCGATCAGTCAAGCAATCAGCATTATAGGTAGTCACCGACCACCATTCAATTCCTTGGTCAATCAAGCAATCAGCGCCCACCAATTCGGTCAGCAACGCCCGATTATCTGCTACTCGACCATCAACACTGTTCACTCAGCTCCACGGCCTCCATGGCCCAGCCCCAAGGCTGTCATGGTCAACTTTCATGGTCAGATCCACAGCTGGCACCACGTCGACGACGATCACCATGGATCACTCTGATCAGCTGAAAATACATCTAACACCGTGTACTATATATGACACGGGCATATAGTATGAAACGTAATGACGTCATATACGGTAAGTTATACAAATTACATTATCGGTACAACATTACAAAACAATAAACAGGTTCAGAAGTGAACCCGTGTCCGATAAGATTCCTATGGTACCAAACATTTCTCAATAAAACTCAACCTTATATTGCTAATATAAATCTCTTGCTAAGTCACAAACAAGAATAGAAAATATTTGCATTATACCACGCAAACCAAAGCTACATAGAAAATACACAAAAATAAACGTGGTAGTATAATAGCTGTAAGTTACAATATACAAAAGAAATAATATACATAAGAAATTAACAAATAACTTACATACCTCTACAGCTGAAGATGTGCAAGTCCCTAAGTAGACTGCTTACTGACAAGACGTTCCGTAACGTGAAGATATCACCTTACGGTGAGGCATGTATATACAGACGATGTAGCCGTGCTAGAAGTAAATCGGTTTTTCCATCGAGGGCACTTCGCACGTGCGGCAGGAATGAACCGAACTCACTATTTCGAAATATTGTACAATTAACAAAAATCAGCCTCGGGTATCGTTGTACACGAAAAACGAAACCCGAGTACATGCAATTAATAAATAGAGGGACTTATACAATTCCGTGACAAACCACTGTCATGTTTCAAGCAGATATCAAAAAGCGCAGCCGTTAACTTCAAAATATTCTGCATGTGTCTCAGATGCACTCGAAAGAGGTTTTTCACCAATAATATAGCCGCGATTATTACAGGTGGATCATGATCAAGAAGTAATCGGATATGTTGCGGCACTGTTGTCAAACCACTGAGTATGAGTTTGTGTTGGTGGAACGGATGTTGGATCATCAGTACGCACAGGAATTATTGAGGTCCCCTAGTGCTCGTAATCGGGCGTTACCCTCCTAGAGCGATCTCACCAATATATAACATGACTTCCAGTAATCATAGCAGCATTGAATAATAAAACCAGTAAATGCGAGTCAACACAAATCAATCACGGTTACAAAGAACATGATTTCACAACTGGCACCGTTAGATCCACTCGAAAACAAATTTTGGTCGGTATCTGTCAGCACCTGTAAAGTTATAAGGTGGGAAATGTCTTGCTACTGACCCGGTATGGTTCGTCGATGCGTTTATGATTTTAAAACAGATTGATACTGCATTACAACCAACACGTTACCGTTTGGGGTCTACAGACCGCTCGGCGATCCTACCATGGGAGGCAAAGCTATCAAGCCCATCATTTGTGCAAGAGGAATTTCAAGTAGGTTCGGCAAATACGGAACTACTACCAAGATCTATTTTCATACATTAATATATCGCTTCGCTAATTACATTGTATTAACTTTATATCAATTGTAAGATGATTCACATTATCATGATGGTCAAGCTGGTAGGTGGTGATGGTGATTTCATCGTGGATTCTCCATCGCTTAGTATCAAGATTTGACAAACGCAGTTTGGTACATTGGCAATCACCCATTCATGTTTCTGAGACCTATCATATATGCCGTATGTATGAATTCACATCAATGGCGATGACATTCACGTACATATCGTGTTTGAAATCCTTCTGCACACCCTTCGCCTCCAGCTCCACTAGGGGACACACAGAACCACATTTTCTTGGATTGGTTTACCCTAGCACTCATCACTGAACATACCAACAGCCTTTATGTTGGCGTTGCTAAACAACAAATGTTCTTTTGGATACTCGCGGGTGTCAAATTCATTGACCAAACATGGTTCGGCCGTGTCTGCATACTCGTCATTGCTTGTGATTTGCATCAGCAGCTAGTTTTTATCCGTGTACAATATCTTGACACAATTCTGGTAAACGGTTTGAGCTTGTCGTAATAAAACTTCAACATGAGCAACATCAAAGGCCTTCCGAGATTTAAATCTCAGGTCATCGACTAGCATTCGAAGCTTGATCCATTTCAGCAGATTCTCCTTAGTTTTGGTTTCTTTAGAACACAGCATTGCTCTTGAGTTTAAATAAATGTTTCTTAAAATCATTCGTGGCCTTTGTGCACAGACCGTATTCATTTGTATATACGATGCCATCTAAGTTTGTGGGAGAAATTAAAACACTTGATGGACGCTGGTTATACTAATTCCTAATAGCAAGTGCAACTACAGATTTCGCAAGTACAGTACATAATTGTTTATGTGCTAAGACTTGGAATTGGGTCAGTATGTTCAGTAAATTTACTTCCGGATACACTCTCGATTGCGCACTGATACTGGGACGGTCACCAGCCATAGACCAATTTTCGGGTGCAAGTGATAATGGTTACGAGCTTAATGAAGTTGTTCATGGTATTCTAGCTCAACTTCGAACAAGTATTCCTCGTCACAGTTGCTATTGTGCTCGTTTATGTTTTTGTATGTCTATGCGTCCACTGAAACCCAGCGACAGGTAACGGTTGCCTCATATAGATACAAGATGCAACTGTTATGGGCTGCAGGGTCATACCGTTATATGTTTGGGTTGTTTGCAAGTGCGTATCTGTAGCTCATCATAGAAATCCCGCCACGAAGTGAATGTTCGATGAACAGATGTTGGACAAAATCAGTGAACAATTCCAACTCGATTTCGGTTTCTGATAACATCGCAGCCCAAGCCATTCTCGGAGATGAGAAGTGTTCGGGATGTAACTTGTACACGTGCATGACAGTCTCACAAAATTTTTCAGATATATCAGCAAGTAACAACACATCGGTGCGCAGGTACAGACAATAATTATCCCTCAATGTTTTGCAGTCGAATTCGCACCAAACTTTGTTTCCGTGTTCATAATGTATTTTCTGAAATACCTTGACGTGACAGCTGCGAATAAAACAGTTAAATCGGTGGCAAATCAGTATCGGCACATTTGTCTCAATCTCTCGTGTACTTGTATGGGTACACACCATTTCTCAGTAACAGGTGCGTGTTTGTGGTACTAGCACCCTGTGCACAATATCGACAGTTACTTTTGAAGTTTTTCACCACTAGATTGCTTACTAACGTGTCCAAAATTATTTCAGAAACTGTAATAGATCAATGACTTCCATTTGATCCAACCGCAACGTCATGTATTTTTCCGCACATATGATTTAAGAAAATGTCCTCTTTTGTTGCACCGCTGTAGATTTGAAATGTTTTGCCTGGTTGTGTCATGATTGTCCGCTACAGTTTTTCACTGATCTCACTACAGTAAAAGCCATGGTCAGTGACCAGTTTTTGGGTGTTAAATACAGGCATGCAGCCTCTGCATGGAAACTATTGACCCTTATACCTACTGTGTCGGTTAAGCTACCGGTCAAAATTCTTTTATCCTTACATAGTTCGATAGCTGCTCGGATTTTTTCTTGTCACTCAGCAACAACAATTCAATCTGAGCTTGTCCATGTTGTCCATGCTTTTATTACTGGTGAACACATTAACAGCGATACCTTGATTAGGAGTTTCAGATTTGTTCAGTGTGGCCTTAGTTACCTGCACAGGAAATTCTGTTTTACCAAAATTGGGTTGACCCACGTCTTGCTTATCACTCGCTGATATAACGCTGACAAAATCTCTCATTCAAAATAACTGTCATCGTTCTTTACATTTATTACTGACCGCGGTGGAACCCAAGGTTTTGTTTGTATGTAACTGGACACACGAAACAGTTGATATAGAGAGGTATGTAGCTTGGCCAGTACACATTGGTCAGTTGTGCATCCTGATCGTGAATTGGTGCATTTGTCCAACATATCAAGATTTCTTTGTCAATTTCATCATAAGTGACTTCGGTGTCCTTATGGTACACGGTATCCATCCTTGTAACGACTAAGCAGCATACCCAAATGAGCATTAAGGACAATATCTGCTTTAACTCCAGAGGGGCAGGAAGAATGTTACATAATGACATGTCCTGCCGCAGAGTTCATACTTTCCAAGGCACCGTTCTTTGCATTTATTGCGTCTTAATGTATATATGTGTATGTATGTAAAAGTTTATCTAACTGGAAAAGCCTCATCGCCTTACCTCGTAAAGGGGTCAACAAACGTCTTCCATTTTGTGGATCTGGTTGAGTATGGATACTCGTCCCGACTCTTTTATCTCCTCCTGCGCATTGAATGGTTTACTGATATTGATGCTAATCAGATCGAGACTTTAGATTCCACTGCGTAATTTTATGGTAATTAGAAATGTTAAATCAGGCTTGTTCTTTTTGTAATCAACATAACATGTTGCAAACGTAAATTCATCTCCACACGAAGATTAAATAAATCCCAACTTAATATCAGCCCAAGGTAACGCAAATTACACATCACTGAGTATTACACCAACCTGAATACGACGAAGCTTTTTACTTTTGTGTGCAATAACTTCAGATGTTTTAGAGCATTGGTAAATTTTCTCAATAGTGTTTGCTTTGTTACTTATAGTAACCACTTCTGAAAATTGTTCCCAGTGCTTGCGCCGCTCATCTTCTGCGTCGATGTACAGCATTTCATAGATTACTAAAGATTACATGACTTCGGATTCCATTGTTAGATTAATAGAAGAAGTATTTGTTTAATTGATTTGCTCTTGGATATCTTCATTACTGCTTGCTCGCTCACATCAGATATACCGGGTGATACGACCAACGTTTGATACCTTTATTGTGTCTCTGACAGTATTATATAAATTTTGTATCTTAGTGTGCTCATAAGCTTAACCAAGTTTACACTGCTTTTGTTAAAAAAATCGTTCCTAAATCAATTCATGTATCACGATGTTTCGATTGCGTGTCCGAAAACGCACAAAACATCTTTTAAGCATCTTTGATACATTTATGTGATGGATTCAAACGGAACTGTGATTTACGTTTTTCTGCTATATTTTTACATGCAAGTCATCGGTAAGTTAAACAGATTTTAGAGATCTCCGTAAATTCCTTCAAGATATTTTTATCATCAATCTGAGAATTGTTCTTCATTATACACCACGGTAATTCTTCTATATTAAAGGAGGTATCTCAGTTAAGCTGTGCTTTTTAATTAGTTCTTTGTGATTATTGGCGCGCGATTAATTGTAAGCAGTTCCATATTGATTTTCCGAAGAACAAGCTAATGTGTGCGGTCCTTATCAGCTATATCGATATCCAAGACAACCCCAGTTGAACTCCTAACGTGCTAAAAGACATACTAGAAGGTTCAGAGGTCACTGGAAGTTAGATACACCTCAAAGATTATTCGTGCCACGTATCTGTAACTGACATCTACTTTTCATCACGAGTTCAACTTGCACATTTTACCAAACTAGACTTGGTATTCTCATTCGCGCGACAGAGCGATCTAGCTGTTTTCCTAACCTTACTTTACTATCTCAGTCTGGTTTTCTCAGCCCGGTCGTCTCAGTCATGGTATCCAAGAGCTAGGAACTGCTTTTAAAAAGAAGGCACCCTTGTCTTCTGATGTGAATGACGAAGTTGTGATAAAATCCAATAACAATGCCAACAATAGATATGTAAGAAAAGATATTCACTCATGAAACAACTTAAGATCTTTACAACTTTGATAACACATCATACAAAACAGTTTGACACACACACACACAAGTCGAGCTATTTGATACAGCTCCAGACACACACAGGCAATACACATCACTATCTACACAAATCCAAATTCTCTTAAGAGCTTCTAGGACAAAAAATATAAATTTCCAATAAAGTAATGAATTAAAAATTTCTTCAGTTTCTTCACATTTAGATTGAACTGTACCCAACAATCCGAATGTACTGCACAATCTCATACAGTTGCCTGCCAAAGAACATTTTCCAAATTAGAGCTGATGAAAGTTAAAATTTAACCGTATAAAAGATATAAAAGATATCAATTACTTATTGTTAGTTTCATATGACATACATCGGTTAAATGTTATACTACAGTAATACTTTCAAATATTGTTATGGTTCTATTTTCTCATGCGTAGAACTTGTGTACTTGGGGTCGACAGGTCATAATGGGCGGTATACATATAACCAAAAGCACGTTGCTCCGTGCTGCTCTTTGTGCAATACTTTCAACACATACAAAATATAACTTTTTCTTTATTTGCTTTTCTTTTCTACGGGCGGCATATGCAGCTTGATTCTACTTAGATAAGTATTCATATTTTCATAAAAGAATATAGGACCTGATGATCTTCATATAATGTGATAGGCAATAATAGCTCATTAATACGATATATGTTGAATCTGCTAACTATATTGGAAAAAAGCAGGGTTATTTTAATTTAATTGGAAAAAACTGAGCTGAGAAAAATAATCCCGTGGGGCAACAAATAATGTAACCCCTTGACAGCGATTTCCTTGCCTAGGTCCAAACCCCAACATAGACTCTATTAGTCTCATTAGTTGTTCATGAAATTGTCTCCGGTTGTTTGACTCGAAGCATCAATGTTGTGTTTGATAGCACAACGGTTTAGTTTTTATGCGCATAGACTATTATTACATACAGTATACGAGTTAAGAAATTTATGGAAAATATGTGTATCTCCTCCCCGTAAAAAGGCTAATATTGAAACACATGCCATTTGAAATTACTATAGTGTGACATTATTCACATCCACTCCTCATCGTTTTAATGGTAATCATACATGATCAAAAAATGGTAGCTTTAGGTCTAGCAGATGTTTGCAAGCGTGATCACCAGTAAATATTCCAGGTATGTTTCAATATTACAGATTCAAAATTGTATTGATTTCACTTTGAATATAAGCACAACGAATATTAATACAATACTGAATTAAATCATAAAAGCTTATTTCTCTTTGAATGTGGTCGCTAAAATAATTTTGTATTTTTATATGTACCGTTACGAACTGGTTATTTTATCACAGCAAAGAGCTTATAAGGCCTGATTATCGATCAAAACAGCTACCGTTCTAAACCTAATTGTCGCTGTGTATAATCATATCATACACAGCATTAAAACGTGTCCGCATTATCAAAGATGTGTCTGCAGTATTAATAACATGTCTACCGTAGTGTCATAGCCGGTCTTGCCGGTTAATACTCTGCATCACTGCATCTATATTGTATAATTCTGGACACTGGTTGTTCGTCTGGTCACTTCACTTTCGTTGATTATTAATAATCCACACAGTGCACATATTATGTGGCTCGCCTGCTAAAATGAGTAAAATTTATTGGGGAAAAAGACCGTGACCTATATCAGGAATGAAATGAAAAACACCCTATAATCACACTACTTGTTCTGTTGCAAACTTTTAGGGTGGCGCATAGAAAATCGAATATATACACAGGCCCAAGGTTATCAGTAACACACATCGATATAACTGATTTATTCTGCTTACGATTCGCCTGTCTTGTGCAACAATGTGTCCGTCCTCCAAAATATCTGTTACGAAGAATAAAAAGTTCGGTGTCCTGGGTTTGATTTTAAACGTTGATCGTAGAAAAGTTCCCATATTTCTAAAGCTTGGTATCTTTCAGTTTTAGAACTCCTGTTGTGCGAAAGAGATCTTTGAAACAAATCTTCCATGGAAAGTAACATATGGTGGATCAGGCGGCCAAGCAGATATGTCCATCCTACCGGCTTGGAAGCAAGCTGGCAAGAGCTGTGTGGACTGTGCAATACATCAATTCTGTGCAGAAGGACCTGATGGGCATCCACTGCATCCGGACCTTCCTTCAGACGTCTCGACATTGTCATATTACTGGATGCAGACAGGCCTGGAAGAGAGAGTCCTTATGAATCTGAGCAACATTTCCTTCCTTAAATCCGTTTTCTTCCTTAAATCCATCTCAAACGCGTATACCTTCATGTCCGGTAGCAATGGGAGAGTTGCAAAGCACAGTGTATGAATACACTGGGAACTGCAACTGCAGATCCAGCACACACGAGGCAGCAGTGGAACTCGGCAATCCTCAATCATTTGGTAACTGAGCAGTCCTATGTAGGATCACATTACTCGCCTCTGTATCGTAGGCTAGAAAAGGTACCTTGAACATTGACTACTTCACCATAACATTGGTCAGCATTCCGCATTTAATAGGGAATCACACTTTAACGATTGAAGTTACAAAAAAATAAGATGGAGGTTACGCCACTCTATGTCTGGAATGTGCTTGTATTAATGAACATGACATCAGAAGAGAATAGGCCAGATTTAACATCTAGATTGCGGATATGACTGAAACAGTACTAGACGAGAAAGGACAGCCGAACAGATATAAGTTTTACTGATGTGTCTGAAGTAAAGAATTGCGACGTGAAGTTGGTTTTTTCGATTGTCATCAACGCGTAGCTAGCTAGCAAGCTTACAAGTTTCTCAAAGGTCGTGAATGGCAAGCTGATGCAAAAGAGACTCACTGTAAAATGAACATGCAACTATCCTCTGCGCCTATGCACACACCCTGACCAGCCCAGATGACACCAAGGACAAATTATATGAAAACCTGAAGTTTCTAGTCGCAGAATTCCTAAAGGCAAACAAGCGAATCATCATTGGTGACTTCATTTCTATCGTGGACACGGAACACCAGACATAACCAGACGTCATACGTGAAAATGTCATTGGCAAATGCACTGAACACCCGTGCCCCGCGTATTGAGATCTTAGGGAGAACAGAATTGTAGGACATTCGAGTTTCGAAGGATAGCGGAAAGTGCAGAATGCTTATCTGGTCACAGACTTTTAATCGCAGGCTCAATATTTGGATCCAGCTTAGTAGACGATCACAAGACGAATAAGACCATCAAAACCTCCACGTCCAAACTGAAACAAGAGAAAGCGAAACGGGCAATTGTTGAAGAACTAGGCAGCAAGTTAAGCAACTTATGATAATGTTCAGAACATCTAATACTCCGTTGCATCTCAACCAGCGTTGATCGTACCAAACGCAAAAGGCAAGAGTGATTGGATTAAAATGTGATGCTATAAAAAGACTAATGAATGAGAAACATCCACTCCAAGAGGGATGTATCTAACCATACCACCATCTTAGAAGGCAACAACATTATGGGGACTATTCAGTGTAAACTCGGATAGTTGGCCGTAGAGCCGGCAAATTCCTCGCCAGTATCTGCTGTATCGCCATTGTATGCCATATCATTCAAAAGTTCCTGTCAGTGTGGATTTCAGAAAGGCCGTGGGACCATAGACATGGTATTTACAGCTCGACAACAGAAGAAAGTTTAGGAATAGAACTACAAGCTGTACATCAATTAGTTGATCTGATAAAAGCTTTAGACACAGCCAGCCGTTAGGGCCTCTAGAAGATTACGGCAAATTTTGGTTGCCGAAGGAAATTCATCGTAATGGTTTGTTCATTCCAGAATGCATGTTAGGTCTCTTCGTCAGCGATGTTGGGTCATCTGAACCGTTCATATTCACCAAGGCAGCCAAAGTAAGACTACGTGTTGGCCACAACCCGCTTCCGTATCGTATTCTCTGCCACGCTTTCTTGTTCTTTCGTGAATGTGACACTGAGACACTACGATTTATATCAGATACCAGACTGATTATAAGCTTTTCAATCTGATGAGACTTCAGGCGAAGACAAAGTTACGAGAATGCCTGATCCCTGATTGCCAAATCTGAGTCTGATATACAAAATAGTACGAATAATTTCTCTTCAGCTTATGACAAATTCGGTCCCACAATCAGTATTAAAAATACAGTGGTGATGCAAAGTAATGCACCATGAAAGCCACATTTAGAGCCTACCATCACACTGAATGCACAAACCCTCCAGACAGCGGACACTTTCACCTACCTCAGCAGCACGCTGTCATCCACAGTCGATATTGAAGAAGAAACCAAGGCCACAATTGCCAAAGCAAGGGCGACCTTTGGCAGTCTACCTGCAAATACAAGGGAGCGCATAGACACACGCCAGCTAACAAAACTCCAGGTATCTAA
>JAECUM010034431.1:0-5000 GCA_016617855.1 Megalonaias nervosa
GAGAGGGTATGCAGCATAATTTACTTCTCTTCATCAAGAACATCATTCCCTTGTCAAACCATTTACATAACATAAAATATATTGGAATTGCGGCCTTTTTTGTAGCGTTCTCAACAAACAGAATATGGCGGAAAGAATACCTTCATTACGCGAGTGTGAGGTCCAGAAGCTGGACCGCTGCAGTAAAATTTATCCTAATCCATTTCACGAAAAATTGAAGAAACTACATAAAATCAACCTGTCATTTCCAGTTGCCTTTCCGATACTACTAACTCTCGGTAATGAATAAGATAAAAAAAAGGTCTACTTTGATCCGAACGTATCGTGTATTTTATATAAACGCGTCTTTGCAAATAAATTTTCTTACAGTTTGGAAAACAAATGAGATCTGTTCAGGGAACAGATGATAGGACAGGATTAATTCTGTGGTATCACGCAGACGTGCAACGTACAATGATTATGTACCTTTAATGATAAAAAGTGAGTTTGATTCAATTGTTTTTACAAATTAATAATTTAAGCACAATTAAATCGCCTATTTTAAATAGAGGACGGTTCTCCAAGTGTAAGGCCTGTAGTTAAACTACAAATCCATTACAAACATACAGAAGAATATTTTTCAAAATAAACATGATACTCGTTCCTGGTACACATTTCTTTCATTACTGCATCTCCGAATTACTAAAAGTTTATGAACTCCGAATTACTAAACGTATATGAACAGAATCTAAAAAGTTATCTAAATGGAAAATATCAACACGTCATACTAAGCCATCACCACTGGTCAGACTTTACGTTCGCCACCTGTTGATAAAGATCAGGGAGGCTGAATATGGTGACATCAAAGAAACAATTGTGACGTAAGTGAGAAAAAAAAATAACTAGTTCGGTCGTAAATGACTGACCGCTGCCGTGGCCTAGCGGTTAGAGAGTCCGCCTCGAATACGGGAGGTCGTGGGTTCAAGCCCCAGTCGAGTCATACCAAAGCCTTATGAGAAACGGTACTTACAGCTACCTCGCCAGGCGCTCAGCATTAAGAGGTTAGTGTTAGGACTGGTCGGCCTGGTGTTAGGATAGTGTGATTGGGTGGGACTTCATGCTATATGTCTGCGGCATGATGCCCTAGTGCTAGATATCACTATTAACTGCCACACTGCAGACATCGTAGCGAATTGACTAAAAAATTGCTAAAGCTACGTTAAAAATCCAAATCACACACACACACACACATACACAAGACTGAAGGGCCGAACGCGACGTTATTCAACATCGATCAGTTAGCATCGCCGCAAGGAAATGGGCCAATAACACCAGCGTCGGAGTGCCACATGGGGTTGGAGTCTATTAGCACAATATTTTTAACTCCGGTAAATTAGTAAACGAAGAGTCATTCTATAAATAAATAAACAGATGGACAAAGAGATAAATATAAATAATGAATAAGTACAGATAATCTAATCAATTAAAAAAGGTTGCATTATCTAAAGAAAAGGCTTTTTTCTCTTCAGTACAAGACCTAAACTATTGATTTCAATAAAATAGTTTAGCAATCGATTTTCTCAATATGACTGATTGAAATTCCAATCGATTTGCTGCATTCAGGAGATTTCAGCTAAAGCATATAAATGGTATATTTGTATGCTTTATCACCATAACAAGGAATTTTTGGCATGTTTCAGTGTTAGTTTGTGACCTTCTGGACTCAGTCATTAAAATTCACTAATAAAACTCCTGTTGTATGCATATATTCCTCATAACTGACTGTCTTCAAACATTATTTGAATCACCTTTTGAACCTACCCTTCCCGTTCTCGCTTCTATTTATCTGTTTTACAATGTGCTGTAGGACTGTGGTAAAACCTGATGATTTACGGATCATACGGCATTTAATTTCATGATTACATTCTGCGCTGACGGTAGGGATAATCCAAAACGATTAAACTGAGATTAATAATATCTTAAGCATCAATACAATTTTCAATAAGCCATGGGGAGAGAGTGAATACACGTTACAAAAATCGATTCCATAAAAGTTTCCAGTAGCAGTAACATTAACATCGAAGATATCAACGCTTTCTTTATAGTACAGTTTGAAAGAAACGTTAGCAAGTCAATATAATGCAAAATCCCTAAGAAGATTAAAAGAGTGGATGCAGCTGCATAAACCACACCTGCATCCATAATGAACTCGATGTAAATGGTTGACCTATGTTATCAAAAATGTTTATACTGCAAGGACTGAGAAGGAATTATTTCGAAAATGGCACGAAAATAAGGAGCTTGAGTAGAGCGACGCTGAAAATATATTTCGATTAAACTGTAGTTGATATTTATAAAAAAAATATAAAAAAAAATTAACTGTTAACAGATTTTTATCTTCTTGTACGTCTTCCAAAAGTATGGGAATTACGTTAACTGACCCAGCCCTTTTTGCGTGTATAAGCAATGCTACAAAATGCCAAAATCAATTTTCGATTTAAATAAAACTTGTTTATGTTCATGACGGTTTTGGAAAATATTCGTCTCTAGGAATGACGTTAGGCAGCTTGTTATTCTAGAAATCTTCATGATATCCACAATTAAGAGTATCAGATATGCAACAACACGCCTGCGTCTTCCCTGCATGCACCTCTTCCACATCTGGGAGACAGGTTAAGGTCTTATCTGGTTCACTCATATGAAGATAGTTCAAAGTCTCTTTCGTTCCTTCTCCTGTGAGAACGGTGTAAGACAATGGGAAAAGTTATGTCCATTATTGTTTGCATTATTTCTAAATGATCTTGAACATGTTTAACTAGTAAATGGGTGTAGAGTATGCGCTATACACTCCAAACACATTGTCATTGTCTATATGTTAAATGTTACGTTGCTTTTATACGCTGATGACACTACAGTTGTCGCAGACGATCCTGTTGATATGCAATATAACCTTGATATGTTTAGTAGATATTGCGATAACTGGAACCTTACAATCAATATAGAGAAAACAAAAATTATCGTATTTGGTTAAAAAAAAGAAGCATACGTATAACTTTAAGATAAGCACTGCCGATATTGTTTTTGTAAATGAGTAAAAGTACTTAGGTCTTATATTTCACAGGAATGGAAAGTTCTCCAACGGCATGAATAATAATCTAGTATCCATAGTTAATAAAAGTATGCATTTACTTTAAAAGGGTATACACAATTTCGATTTGGCTATTGATTGTCAGTTGAAAATGTTCGATCAAACCATTATATCGATTTCAACATATACTTGTGAAATATGGGGATCTGTGAAATCTGATACAGTCGTAAAAAAAATCCACATTCATTCTTTCCTCAGAAGTATATTAAATATCTAAAAATGTATCCCTCTATATATGATATACGGCGAACTGGGTCGTTTCCCCGTAATTATCAACATGAAAAGTCGCATGATTATCAAACTATTGGGCTGGATTGGATAGTAGGAATGAACAAAACATATCGTATGTATTTTCTCTTATACAAGCACTTTGGTGGTAATTCCTATGACAATAAATGATTACTTGAAAGTAAATTCTATATTAGGTAATGTTGGGTTAAGCTAAGCATGGATAAATCAAAATTCTGTGTCAGTTAAATGGCTAACAAATTCGGTACAACAACGAATAAAAAAGATTTATACAAACAAGCGTTGGCAGCTAACATTAATACGTCTAAAGGTGTTAATTACAGGTTATTTAAAACTAGGTTGGATTTAGTAAAGATCTATTTCTCATTACCAAAAGTATATCAAAACATTTAATTATATTTAGGACTGCAAGTCATAAGGTTCCCGTTGAAACTGGTAGATGGGCTAGTGTTCCTTATAGCGAAAGATATTGCACACTCTGTCAGTCTCATGAAATAGGGGATGAATATCACTATCTTCCTTCATGTTCTTATGTTCATGATGAAAGAAAAACATTTATACCTCATTTTTACTCTTCCAGGACTAACGTTTATGATCAAGTAATGAATACAAGTAATATATGACTTTAAAAAAAAGTATTTGCAGATTTGTAGATTGTGTTTTCAGAATCTTGTTAAGCATTATGTAATAACATGACACGCTATATTCATGTTCTTTTTCTTATATACCTCATATGTTGTAACATGTACAACCTGAATGTAATAAAGTCTTGTCTTGGTCCACTGATATTTGATACAGGATATGGCATTGACCCGTTCATACATATAAATCTATAGATATCCTAATGTACAAATTGATTCTGAAATACATACTTTTGTTCAAAATTTAATGCTGTTCCAAACTAACACTTGGACAAACCAAAACAACAACAAAACAACAACAAGGCCCCACAACAAACATAACAGAGAGAGAGAGAGAGAGAGAGAGAGAGAGAGAGAGAGAGAGAGAGAGAGAGAGAATTATACTTACACGTATCTGCAACAGACCACAATTAGAAGAATCACAACTAAACAGAATATAAGAGCCAGTGCTACCGCTATCATACAATAAATTCCACACTCGAAGTAAGTCGGAAATAATCCGTCACATTCCGGCACGCTTAAATGAACGACATTAAAATTCGTTAAATCGACACCACATCTTAAGGCCACGCGTTTCAACGCTTCACAACCGTCCTTGCGTCCCATTCTCCTCGTCCAGTCCAACTCCAAAAGAGTTCTGGTTTTGTCATATCCTGGTGGTGGACACGGGAAGAAGTCCCAGAGATTGAAAAGATCTCGTTTAACACAGTCTGGTATTGCCTTCCATCGAAAACACCTATCAGAACGGGAGCATGTATTTTCCATTTTTTGTTTATCCATCTGAAAAAGTGAAAAAGACAGCATATAGTATCATATGAAAAAAGAATTTTAGCATATAGTATCACATGAAAAAAGAATTTTAATAAAGTCCTAAGCAATATATATATATATATATATATCGCAGTGTTAACTCAGTCGCTTCTATGGTACCACTTCGGTCAGAGTACGTCCCTATGTGTTCCGATATGTGTACGTGCAAGTGC
>JAECUM010034431.1:7500-59630 GCA_016617855.1 Megalonaias nervosa
CATACATACATAGATACATATATAAATCATACACACATACCTACCTACATATATACACTTGCGCACACACACACACACACTCACATACATGCATAAATACATACATATATACATACATATACATATACAATTTGTAGTTTTAATATAATAATTTTACATTTAAACGCGATTTGTGTATGATATTTAGGAAATTTCAAAGATAAAATACTTCTATCCAGTTGTTGCATCATTAATCTCTTTGGTCAAGTGCTGGTCAGTGCCATTACCAGGAAGCTGTAGAAATTTATGTCTATGTCAGTAATATTTTGTTTAAAAAGATTTTCCTTTAAAGAAAATGCCTGAACAATGAGAGAGAGAGAGAGAGAGAGAGAGAGAGAGAGAGAGAGAGAGAGAGAGAGAGAGAGAGAGAGAGAGAGAGAGAGAGAAATTGTATTTAAGTCACAAAAGGAAGCTTTGTTTTTTTTCGGCCTATAGAAACACAATTATAATTGATTTGTATTATTTTTAGTTATTTGTTCTACAGGGATTAAAGCAATGAACTTCACTTCTAAGTTTTCTCCTACTTGGACTACGCGGAATGAAAATCCGATAATTTTCTCTTTCGCTTTATCTTTGTTGATATCATAGATTAATGTATAAACTACATATTCCATTTGTTTATTTTAAACCTGTCAATTTATGCAAAATTTGTAGGTTTACATTCAGAGCAGAGTTCACTTTTGCTTCATCACTTGTATAATTTCGAATATTTAGTTAACTTTGAAGTTCCATTAACTGCATTAAGATACCGACTTATGATTCTAGTCATATTTAACATACCACATAAGTAAATTACAAAGAAACATTTGCCTATGAGCAATATTTAAGCATCCCCTTAATTTTTTTGTTCAGGTTATTTGACGCATCAAGACATTTTTCTTCGATATGAACATTTCAGTGTTTACAATTTCGCGCAGAATGTTTTCAACACACAAGATACAAATATTTCCAATATAATCCTTTCAATTAATTTTTCAAATATGAAAGGTCAATATAATTGACAAATAACTTTGAAAAGTGATTTAAACTTCGTGTATAAAATATTAAGGGAGGAACATTTCATCGTGATAATTTGACCAAGGATGATATTTTTTATAGAGCTGTTAATATTCAGAGGAAATGTCATAATAAAATTTTCGAATCACTATGTTTCATCATTAGGTTTTAAAACAACGATAAAAACAACAATAACAAAGACGACTACAAACGATAATAATAATAATAATAATAATAATAATAATAGTAATGGTTAAGACACTTAGCTCCTATTTCATCGGCCTGATGAAGCCTATTATGTGTAAAAGTTTCGTTATAATCAACAAAAACAATAAATTTTGTTGCTTTTTAATGGATCTGGTTTTTCGGTTGCGTCATCTATCGGATTCAAGGTCTTCAATTGTTTTATAATTTAAAAAATCATGGTCATCTTTCTATGGCTTTTGAGCTCATCGTACACAGTATGCTGACCGAAGTCATAGTGATAACAAAAGTAGTTGAACAGTTTGAGAAGTTAATTCCAAGATTATACAATAAGATGACGACTTCCTTATGAGAAAGATATAGTAGATATATTATTCACGTATTGTATTTACTCGGCAGTCAGAGCCACTCTCCCCTCAAACCTGCGCGCCACGTGATATCAAACGATATACTATAGAACATCTTGGAGGCATGCTCCTCAAAGAGCACTCCCTGCCGATTACCGGTCTCTAGGTCAAATATCTGGGAAAATAATAGCCTTTGATAGTATTGTGGATCATTTGACAATGAAGAAATCAGATCAATTCGTCCCCATAATCAGAGGGTTTAAATCTGGATAAAGGGCTCTATTAACCACCTTACTGGTATGTTCTTACTGTAAATTGTTCATCAGACGATACGCCAAGCCGGATTTATTGCACAAAGATAATGAAGTGTAAAAGGAATTTCCGCTGTATCCTGAAGAATTCACAATGCGTGAAAATATAACCAAAAACAGTGTTACTAATAAAAACCCAGTACGAAACAAACACGTGTTACGTATCGGTTCGTTCAAAGTAACACAAAGAAAGAGTGACTACAACAAGCTTTGTAAATTTTAACAAAAACAATTTCCCTAGAAAACACGGTGAAAAGGTAAATAGGTGAAACAAGACTTACGATTTACGAAGATCCAAAAATTTGTCCTAAAATTGTGAAAAACACATAAGTCCTGTGAATTAAACAGTTCTAATTTGATATAGTCTGAATCTCAGTTCCGTTCCAAGATGGCGGATGATGACGTCAGACGAAGGCTAACAAAATGTCCAAAACTTTCACTGTGAATCACAATTTGTATTGTTCTGCTCCAATTTAGAAATAATTTCAACAAATGTCTTTGTCCAAAGCCAGTAGGGTTGTTCTCCAGGGAAAATAATTATTTAGAAAGTAGATGAAGTACAGCTACCACCACTAACAACACACATGTTGTTTCTAATACGTACGAATGAACAAACACCTCTTTCCAGCACAGAAATACCTTTTCCTTAAGGTATTAGAAACTCTACAAGATGTTATGACGTGACTCTCAAGTATGACTGACTACGACTATGACTACGACTGAACTTTCTTACCGATAACTAAGCATATAAAAGAAACTAATACGTCGTTTCATGTACACACGCACGAAGACCACGTGTGATTTCGCAATCCATCTGGACATTACGAAAGCCTGAACAAGTATCAGCCAATCATTTACATAGCTACTGCTGAATGTTTACTTGCGACGAATTTACTATCATACAAAGCTCGTGCTTACATGAGTCACATTTACGTTTTAAATAAATACGATGTTTCTAACATACTATTAGACCCATGCAAACATAATCATCATAATAATAATTACATTTAATGATGTAAAAATAAAATAAAAATGAAACAAAGAATTAGAAGAATTTAAATTTTAACACACGTGTAATTTAACTGCAGGGTCGTAACACACGATAAGAAGAGAACATAACGTAGAATATAAAATCCGAACGACTTTAACAGAAACCTAATCATATTATAGGAAAGAATAAAAAAAATTATATAAGTTTTGAAGTAAAAGGTCATTGGTGTGCATCAGAGACATACCAAATTTCTGGTTTGGTTGAGCCAAGTCGACTTTATGGTGTTTTGCCATAGGACTTCAGTTATTTTCTGTGAGGAAATCAGAGTACATTATCTGGCATAAGGATACAACACGACAGCGAATCAGGCCTGGTCTGGCAATCGAACCATGTACTCTTAACTTAAAGTTTAACACGCCAACCACTGAGTTACAACGCCTTAAAGTAAAAGTGATATCGCTTACCACGTGACAATGGACTGCAAAATATATGCAACTACAGCAGAATCATCGACCTTGATTTAAATAGGAGGAAGACGTTGTGTGATCAATTCATAACATAATTGAATTTGCTGTGCAAACATCACCACAAATGCTGAACATGAGATTCTTATAGTCTAATTACATTAGATTTCGCACGCCAGAGTTAAAGCGGTTGTTTTATATGCTGATATTTGCATCATATTTTAGTTATGAGGAATGCGACGTTTAATAGATTTTAGCCACTTATTATGTAAACATATACTATAACTATTTTGTGAACGAATGTCATCACAAAGCGCTCACTTAGATTCGAAAAAAATGAATTGCAGTTTTATGCAATGTGTACAAGTAATTTGTT
Source organism: Megalonaias nervosa (assembly GCA_016617855.1). Lineage (NCBI taxonomy): Eukaryota > Metazoa > Mollusca > Bivalvia > Unionida > Unionidae > Megalonaias > Megalonaias nervosa. The sequence goes on from JAECUM010034431.1 coordinate 11,229, forward strand.
TTTCAAGGTCCTAAAGTTTGACGGACTAATCATAGTGGAGAGGCTGGTTAGCACTATGGCAAGCTCCATTTTTAAACGAAACATATTTATATTAAGCCTAAATAGCAAATACCTATTGCCAAGGACGAAGAAATTATTAATTTGCTATTCCAACATTTAAATATTCATTAGTAGTGTCTGTCACAGCTTAAAGTATGAAAATGCAGGGACATTACACATCCAGTAAATAGTAAAAAATTTACTGTCATACTGGAGATATGAAATTCTGATATAAGTGTGTGGCGTCCTAAGATATAAGACTTGCAGTTCCGAAAGGACGCTTATCTGATTCCCTATAATTCTTGGCAGTACCAGAAAAAATAAAAACACGCCGGCAGTGAGTAGAAGCTATAATTCTGAGTCCGGAGATCTTGATATTCTTTAATCTTGGACAGAAAAAGACAGTCAAATGTGCAGAAATTCGCGATGTGTTGCACATAAAAATTTGCTGTCCAGCATTCCACCCACTTGATCTTAACGAACAAATATAATCCCTGCTTTAGGTCTTTAAATTCGTGGTTTGTAACAAACAAGGAAAATACATGAAACTAAGTACATCACGAAAAATAATGAAATCCAAAATATAACATTAGTTACCACGTTATTGCTGTCGCTACATCCAATGGAATAGTCTAACAGAAGCAGTCATGCCACCATTGCAAAGAGCGATGTCATCTAGAAGATTCCCGCTCGATGACGAGATCTTACAGCATACACTAAATTAATTCTGAAGCTTCCCTCATTGGAATGATAGAAACCAAAATGTTAACTGTCCAACCACATTAAATGCCACTGACACAAAGAATATGTGATCAAATATAGGGTATACACAGTGGGTCGCTTATTTCATTTTTGATAGCCTTGTAACATGCCTCTGAGTCGCAGATAAAAAGCTAAACACATTCATGATGTCTTCGTAGGCTTGAAATTAGAACAACGGCGCGGTCGCTAATTTATTGCATAATGGCCGCTACACTATGGCTATCACCGTTCACATAAGATAAAATCTCAAAATACCTATTTTTAGAAACTAGGTGATAAATTGATTTATCACATTGTCGGTACACCTCGCCTACAGTGTGTGCAATTTCATAGTTTTGATATTATACGTGTGAACATATCACTTTATGTGATTCTGATTGGTCCAAATAAGCCCATGAAATTATTGTGCACGATCCTCTTTACTGATTGGCTGGGATCGTGGGAAAACGTTTTTAACCCCGCCTTCTGGAATGTTTTGTTTTGAATGAACATTTTTTGGCGGCCATTTTTTAACTCGACTCGCGAAAGGAAATTGAGGAAAAATTATCTCAGCTGTCTGAATATGGATATGTTACCCCCACAGGGGTTTGTTATGTCATGTTTAACAATATCATCATAAGAAAAATGACGTAAAACTACAAGACAAGAACAACAATAAGAAGTAAAACTAAGGGTATTGCTTATTTGATAGCGGGTGGCTGGGGGGGGGGGGTATATCTGTAACATAGATATAGAATCCACCGTATATACAAGCGTGGTTTAAATGTTAACTTAAAGAAGTAACTAAACTCACCTCTGTTCACAGAAGAATCTGGACATAAATGGGTCTCCTAACTGACAGAACTGTATCCAACCACAGCATCTTTACGTAGTATATATGGGATGTAAATCCAACACGAAAAGAAATTTGTTGACGTCTTCTGTACAGTCTTTTGTTCCAAATCAAATACTGCAAATATCCGGTCAGAAATGCATTGCAGTAAATGTGGGAATTTTTGCATCCAGTAATCCTATTTCACATGAAGATCGCAACAATGTAACGTTTAGTTCTGAAAGTGACATTTTAGGGTAAACATGTACTCTATTGTAGGCCTACTGTACTGTGTACCGTATCAAACAATGTGGCAGCATCACATCGCATTGATCATTCTGTTTTGAAAAATGATTTTGTCGTTATAAAATGTTCTGTTTATTCGGATGGAAGCTTTTTCTTTGATTTATAGTTTGTAAAACAGTACAATCTACTTTTACCAGTTTAGCTTTGTTTGGGACTATATTTTATGCACAACAAATGAAAGGTGCACCGTCTGTCAGAATGAACGAAATTATTCGTTCTTCTTTCTATCTAAATTATTTCCACTGAAATAAAAACTATGTGATAAAAAGAATCTCAAAAGGGTAGCGATTTAATATTAAATTTATGAAACTCGTTGAATAATGTCCGTTTTTCCTCGCCAAGGCTCGCAAAATCTGGACATTATTCAACTCGTTTCATAAATTTAATATTAAATCATTACCCATTTGAGATCCTCTATATAAATGTAATAGTCACTTATATACAATCAATAAATCATGGATAGGATTTGAAAGAAAAAAATACACCATCCTCAAAACAAAAGCAAAAGCCCCCCCCCCTCAAATACAAAAGCTGCCATAAAGTAAATAATGTTATCCTGCATTCTGTGACATAACAAATGAAACCACTACCTACCACAATAATGCATCACACATATCATACTTGTCGTTGTCTAATACACATACAAGTTATCATGTCACGATTCATATTGAAACACGACATCCTTCGAGAAACTTACCGCTAGATAACACGCTCTTAACATCAAAATCTCTTTAATTTTGACGCTAGCAGCCTGAGAAACTGGGAGATATAGATGCAAAGTTCTCATTGTCCAGTCACATTAACTCGCACTGAATCGCTGCATGCGCAGTGCTACACATCGTATACAGTATTATACACGATGAAGTGCTTATTCATTCTTGATAATCTGAAGGTTCACTTCCAGTGGCACAGCGTCTAAGATCAAAAGTAACTTCTGATATAACTATGATCTATATAGGCTTGCTATGGGAACCAGAGCATTATTGACACATTCTTGCAAAATGAATGGGAAAACAGCATTTGTCATCCATAGAAAACCTCGCACGAAACAGCTCGATAAATACCAATGTGGGGAGTTGCATATTCATTTCGAAACACAGGTAATTTAATCACGTTCACAGAGTATAGGATATTTGATTCGTGGGAACAGTCCCGGAAAACTCCAAAAGTTGATGTAATGGTGTTATGTCATGCAGCGTCAGTTATATTGTATGTCATTAGGAATTAACATCGAGCTACAACACTATCACACGGGTTACATAAAAAAAATTCGTTGTCTAACATACATCATCTTGTCAACCTTGCCTCTGAAAAGCGAAATCCTAGGATAAACGTGTCATTTGATAACTCGCACTTAGCAGAAAAATGAGACCGAGCCTGATGCTTTCTTTAAGGAAGAAGAGGGGTGATCGCAAGTAATGTGTTAACTGTCCAAATACAACGAATAATATTGACATTCAGCACAAGCAATGCCGCGCAGGGTATATACAGAGGACCAATAATTGATTAATTTAACAATCTCATGTGTACGTTTAACATGTATCTGACTCGAAGACCAAAAGCAAACAAGACGTGATCCCAAGCTCAAGAGTCTTGCAATGAGAGCAAACAGACCGCTAATCTATTGTGTCTCCAAAAAATACGAACCATGCAAGATAAAATATAAATGTTCTAATTGCTGGAAGAAGTTGACAAGTCACAGAGAAGTTTTAAAACGATTTGTTTCATTTCCTTAATGTAAGTTGTGTGGGCAGTCGAGTAGGTTTATTTTATTATTCACGTAACAGATGTTCGCACAAACCTATTTTGAACATGTCAGACAAAATTCTGACTATTAAAAAGTGCTTTATTTAGTGCTAAGTGAATGAAATGTTTTTGTTTATACCAACAATCTTCTTAGCTAGCCAAGGTTCCGATATATTTACCTAGTCACACGTTGGCGGATCGATCCGATATTTCAGTGCTTGCACTAGTGACATCTATTGTATTTCGCGACTTGCCTCCCTTTGTCACTGCATCCCATGAAATTCATAGACCCGAAGCACTAAATATCGGATTGAACCACCAAGGTGTAGATAGGTTAACATATCGGAACCTTGGCTAGCGGAGGTGATCTGCAATGCCAGACCGTTGTCCTTTATCGAGCTATTGACAGACGGAAATTAAAGAGAAAAGTGCCAGTCCCCTGTCACAGAACATTGAATTGTTGGTTCATAATATAATTGCTGCATTCTGTGGTACGTATCGAACCCGACACCTCGTACATCCGAGGCTATTATAGACAGGGTGTCAGAATGTGTTTGAGGCTCACATTTTCCTTCCATATATCGCAATAGAGATACAAGTAATATAGTTTAAAATGAAACTGAATTGCCATCTTAATGATGCAACTAGTACTTTGTCGAAAGAAAACAAGATGCATTGTAAGGTTAACTTTGACGAGACTTTGGTTGCACATATAAAAACTTCTGAGATCAAATATAAAATGAACTTTAAAACTTAAAATAAAAATATAAAAATGTAAAAGATTTTAAACTTTAAATGAAGATATGATGATGTAACATTGACGCACTAAAACGCGATATGTTTTGCTGTTTCTTTTAACTGAAGGATGCTAGTGGTAGCAAAACCTAAGACTATCTGAAACATTATCTATCTATCTATCTGAAGACAGAAGAAACAAAACACGAGGATTCTTTAGTAAAGAAATTACAGAGTCATGAATGCGCATTTGCTTAAAATACCCTAACATAATAAAAGATAATGTGAAAAAAGCCCTAATTTAAACAAAATAATGAATATAAGTGGACAGAGACATTGCTATTTTTAGGAACGGTTACGCTGAAGACGACCGTCTTACATAAACATAATCACAACATGTATACATTGGCATGCGGTTACAGATAACGATTTTGAATCACGTCTATTGAGACAGGTTAAAAAAGATATGAAGGAATAGAAACATTTATCATTTACAGGCAATCTTAAATATCACTGCGTCAAAGGAAAAAATCATTTTCTGAGATAACTGGAACATGTTCGAATCTGAGCCAGTATCTGCTAAGTAATTAAATGAAAGGTGTTTGGAAAGACTCAGGGGTCATTTTGATCTATGCTATAGTATGTATCGTGATGAGTTCTAAGATAATCAAATGACTTATATTCCGTCTAAAACACCGCATCAGAAATGTCAAACTCTCTTTCCTCACCTTAAAGCCGTTTTATCTCTCTGTTAAACGGTAAAATCGGTGAAATAAAAATTACAGTTTTACGTTGGTGATGTTGGTATTGGGAATACGTTACTTCCACTGATCCATGCAAAACATTTCGTACTCTCAAGAAGCGGTTAAAGCAAAGCAATTATCTTCCCTTCGTCAGTCGCAGTAATTCTAATAATATTTCAGAAGAGTGTGGCAACTGAGGGCAAACTAAAACATTAATGAAGATTAGTAAAGTGACATACGGCTTCCAGTAAAGTGCATGTCGTCCGATGAAACTGGAATAAAGTGCATCAGTACCAGTATCTGTAAGGGTACATAACAACCCAGAGTCATATGAAAGTGCGCAATATGGAATGAAGTAATAATGCTTTTGTATCTAGTATATGAATATATCTATCTCGCTTGCATTTTACATCAGCTGTCTTTATTGGTACAACCTCAGTAAAGCTCGAGACGGGTTATGTAACAGGTTGCTGCTATAACGAGACATGAAGGCTACAGCTGCGCGAAGCATGAATAGACCAACAATGGATCGAATATCTGAGGCAACTGCAGCTGTTTGTTTTCTTTTGTAAAGGAGTTTGATGTACATGCAATTACATTTTAAATTCTGCACAGAAACCTGGTGATTCCTTCATTACTCTGGTCTATAACACCATTGACTCAAAATATAAATTTACTTTCCCTCCGATGTATTAAATATTAATACATTTTGTCTGTGAAAAGACGATTTGCTTATATTTTATGAGGAAATAAAAAGCCGCAGTAAGTCCGATTTAAAAAACGAGAAGACGTATTTAATTACCGGAGATTACTTCCATGAGGAAATAGGCCCGACACTGTTTACAATCATTTTGTATATACTTTACACCTGTTTCATTTCCTTGTAGGTTTTCCAAGTGTTTTTTGTTAAATATGACATCAGGCAGTAGAGTTATAAGCATCATTTCAGACTAATATATCAAGAGTGTCTCTGAAAAACAAGGCCATTGATCAAAAAGAAATCTGGGTGTCTATAATTGTCAAAGACAAAAAGACAAAGGTCTGGATAATACTTTAACCAAGGTTACATCACAGGTGTAGGTACAGTGCACTTCCAGAGCAACAAAACATGCATCTAACGAAGCTTTGCAGTCTTTGGTAGCATCTGTTTGAATCATTTTCTTAAAAGACGTTTTTCATTTTCTTACGAATCGCATTCGTATGTATGGCATCTGTAAAAGGTCATCTTTGACTTATTATTTTATGTTGTACCTCGAGAGCGTTCAGTTATTAGTACCAATACAATCATGAGGGTAGTAAAGGAAAAATATACAACAACAAATAGGATGCAATAAACAATTAACATTCTAACCGATGCAGGACGTCAGTAAGTACAGAAAGAACCAACACAAGCCCCATATCCAAAGAGAAGTCCTAATTTAAATGGCTATATATAGACTGAAAGTGTAACCTTAAATAGGATAACCATTAAAATCGTTGTAAGCAATCACAATAAACTGGGTCAGCTTTTGCCATCAGTGACCTTCCACGTGGACACCTTTCTCCACTCCATGAGTTTCCCGTCATTCAACCTTACAAAAGCATGTACACAACAGGGAAAATGTGGAGCAGAACAAGCAAGAAATAATAAGGCTTTAAATGAAAAGGACCATAAATGTAAGTGAGTGTTGGCTGTCCGTGCATACTTTTGTTTTGTATTGCATATTTTTACTTTACCTTTTAATTATAGAAGTATTCCAATTTGATGTATACATTAGAAGTAGGCATTGTGAATGTGTTTTCAACATCTTATTTTGTCTTTAATGCCTAATATCGCCTAATTTTGAAACCTATTGGTATCTGTGGGTCTAAAACTGTCGCACAGTTTGTTATATAGATTTATGTATTCAACAAAAATAAGATGTCTTTGTAAGAATACAGTAAAATGACGAATGATTGATGATATATGAAAACAAAACGTTACAATACTTGTCGTGTTTAATTGGTGAAGTTTACTTTACTAATCGCCTTGTGGATTAAATGAAAGTGTGCACAGGCACCAACAATTATTACAGCGATTACATAATTATTTATACATAAAATATTGTAATGACATTATCATTTTGGATTATTTCCTAAAATGCTTTCGTGGTTTCCAATTTGCTATCTTGAAAAGATATATAAATTTAGGGACTAGAAGTACTAATAATAGAAACTAGAAAGAAAGAATTACACCGAGACACAAACAGCCTGAAAGATAAAGCCGAAAAGGAAGACAGAAAGATAGGCAGATGGATTTTGGAAAGAATACATTGATATAGGCATGAAGAATAGTTGACCAGCACAAAGAGATCCGAAGCAGAACGATAATAGCTTTAGATAGATTAAGTTGACGTCCATCGCCTTTGTTAAATACATAAAACGACCCGAACACCAAATGTACAAATATTAGCAAAGAACTATGGCAGATGTCAATGGGACAAAAATGAAACTGAAACTGTCTTCAACTTGGGCATCAACTCTGATTACCACTCATGTATTTCTTCGGCAGTTATTGCGATAGAAGGAATTAAAACATAAACCAGCAGACCAAATTATAGATGAACATCAGGATGCCTTGACTGTACAACACCGTAAACAGCTTCCATAGTATGTGAAAGGATATTTTAAGTATTTGATAACATTTTCAGATACCGTCTAATGTAAATGCGAGCTGCAATGTGTACACACTTCAACTTCAAAACACACTTCATAATCTCCATTTACATTTTATCTAATCACAACTGGATGCATTCGTTAAAATGTACATCGAAGCATAAACATTCTACCAATGTGAAATACAGGCATTTCAAAGGCAGCGATTGTATAGTCATTCTAAATGTAGATTCAGCAAAAACCTATCCTAAAGAACGTTTGGTTTTCAAAACAACTCTAGGTATACTACATGATGTACCTTGTTATTAATAAAAGGACTGACGTCACCAATTAATCAACCTCGGGAACATCTTTCATGTGCTGGTAAAAAGATGAATATTATGAATATATGGTTCACCAAATACATTATTTTAAATTGCATTATAATATTTATCGACGATCCTAAATTATTTCAATGAGATGAACTATCGACAAAGACTACTATAGCAAATACCACTGTCAGGATCACCGCATGCATTTCTATATGAATTTCTGTCGGACTTCCAGTAAACTTTACCAGTGTTTAAGGTCATAAAATTTATTAGATTATATCGGATACCAATCACAGATATGCATATTTTTAACATCTACACGGTGAGTAAACTTAAAAGCATACTGACACATTGCCAGTGCTGTGCGAAAATCGACATTTATTATCAAATATTTCATGCTTCGATTTGTATGAATATCTCTCTCTCTCTCTCTCTCTCTCTCTCTCTCTCTCTCTCTCTCTCTCTCTCTCCAGTGTCTTTATCAAACGTGAGGGTCTAAAGGCAAGATATGGAGGTAAGAAAAAGTGACTTATCAGCAATTGATCATAATCTTTAAAGGCAATCTTCATAAAATTAAGTTCGGCACACTAGTATTAGGTGTTGCTTATGTATGATCATATTGCACCCTGACAAAACCTCTGCCAATCTGAGCCAAAGCATAGAGAAATACATTTTAAATAATTGCGCTGGCGTTGGAACTACTACAACTACTACAACTACTACTACTACTACTACTACTATTTGGACTAATGTTTGAAAACAGCTTACTTTTTCATCATCATTTTCTTCAACAGCAACAACAACATCATCAGAGGATAATAACGTTATAGTAATATATATGATCCACCGGTTAAAGTATTTGTATCGAACTGCTGTTCTTAAAATTAGTACTTACCAGCATACGAATTCCTGAAGGACTATTAGTTTTTGGTTCCATGTAACTTTCACAAGGATTTCACAATAAAACGCACTCGCCCATATTGCATGTGTATCTTCAGCAAAGGAAAGCCATATTGTGCCGAAAAATATCAGAACATATTTCAAGCTTCGAAATTTTGCAAACGCTGCATGCATGTTACATAGACTAACATGTCTGGTATTATTTATATGCTCTGTAAATGCCATATGTCTTGAGACGCTCGCCGCAGGATGACTCGCTTTTAGCAGAACGATGAAATTAATTCCGACGCTTCCCTCCTCCTGAGGATAGTACCGAGATGAACAAAGTGTTATCTGTCCAAACACATTGAATGATATTGACATTTAGCATATGTAATGCCGTATATGCGATGGATTGATGATACAGCCTTCATAGCCTCTTTGATACATTCAAACGCCACTGTGTTAAAGATTAAAGGTACGGTGAACAGAACATACTAGAAAAAAATGTCAAAGACACCTATGAAAAAAAATGTCAACGATACCTGGTGCTGGATATCCGACACAGTTGATATATATGGCTACATAAGCTAATGGATGACCTCTGTGGTATATCATGCATGTGAGTATCTTGAAAAGATCTTTATCTAGTGATATTATATACCATTATTCTACATTCTACAAGAAATGTACCACAACTAATGAAAAGAATTCAAACGGGTTACACATGAATTTTGTTGTCTAATTAATAGGTACTTGTCAAAACTGCTGCTGGCAAAACTTCTTCTGGTACCAACCGATGACCTGTTTCTAGCAGAACGACAATATTAATTATGAAGTCTCTCCCAGAAGGAGAATGCGAACGATAGAGGTATTTGATTTTACTACCGAGGTAAATATAATTGATCGATATTTCTTTTTGTCTCCTCGTTTGAGAAACAAAATTAGGTCAAATACTGTATCTGTGTTAGCATTTGATAAAATGTTATGTATATCTATATTGTGTGTTTAATGCTTGTCCATGGTTGTAGATCATATATTGAGATAACGATCATTGGTAAGCTTGTTGTTAGCTATAAATAGTGTGTTTACTTGCTTATGACCTTAAAAAATTAACATGGTCACAATTTGGGGTAATTATTTATTGGGATGATTGAGTCCTGCGACAAAAGTCAGGTGGAGATATATTGCAACATAACGTCAGATAGGGATGCATTGCAACATATATCAAGCGCAGATGTATTGCGACATAGAGACGTGAAGATCTATGTGAAAAGAACACTTATTCATTCCTATTTCATTCCTATTCCTATTTGAATATCAGCCTGCAGAAGTATTTATTGTTGTGTTACGATTTCATTTGAGATGAATCAATTGTTTTAATTATTTGTTGGAATTACAGAGTGCTCATACGACTGTTTGGAGTCAAACACTATTTTGGAATTATTGTGAATTTATCAAAAACATTTTGGGATAATCATTGTGATACATCGGCACATTACAGGCATAAATATATTCAAGGCATGTAATTCATTAGGAACGCTATTCTTTTGGACTTGTGATATAACTGCTAGGGTTATTTGGGTTTGAATTACAATATTGTAAGTTGCTTTTAAATTATGATTGTATAGCTTAGATAATTAAATTTTTTGTTGAATTGTATTAAATGCATTGGTTTCGCCTTTTTCTGTTACTTAGTTTAAGATCATAGGGTTTTAACAAAAGAAGCAAAGTATCGTTTCTGTTTATTGAAAAATTCCATGCTTTTTAACAATAACAGAAGAAAACAAAAGGTCATTATATTGATGTATACAGAGACACTGATCACTTTAATGTCATAGTAGAACAATAAATTTACGAGACGAGATATGCAACAAAAGATCAGACAACATCAGAAACTGAGCTTGAAGTATATGACCCATTTTATATTTGAAAACATAAACATCTACAATATATTTTAACTGTAGTTAATTAAGTCATCTCCTCCTAAACAAAAGCAATAAACTTGCAATAAACAGAAACGATACTTTGCTTCTTTTGTTACAACCCTATGATCTTAAACTGAGTAACAGGTTTAACAGGAGATGAAAAAGAACTGGCTGACTTGGTTGAGCGCCTCGACACAACCTCCACAGCATACGGTATGGAGATTAGCGCCGAAAAACAAAAACAAACTGATGACAAACAACACCAATGGCATCAGTGCAGAAATAAAGGTCAGTGGACAGAAGCCTGAAAGAGTCACAAACTTCAAGTACTTGGGATCAATTATCACAAATGAGGGCTCCAAACCAGAACTACTTTGCAGGATTGCCCAGACAACAGCAGCAATAACAAGGTTGAGACCAGTATGGAAAGATACAAACAATGCTTTTGGTTCCAAAATAAGGCTGATGTGCTCGATTGTCATATCCATCTTTCTGTATGCTTGTGAAACATGGACGCTCACATCGGGATTCAAACCTTCGAAATGAGATGCTACTGCAAGATCTTGAGCATCTCATACACTGACCATGTAACCAACGAAGAAGTCCACAACAGGATCCAACGAGCTATCGGATCCTATGAAGATTTCTTGACCACTGTGTAAAAAAGTGCAAACTGAAGTAGTACGGTCATGTCTCAAGATCATCTGGACTGGCAAAAACAATCATGCAAGGCACAGTGCGAGGGTGCAGAAGAAGAGGCAGACAGAAAAAGAGGTGGGAAGAGAACATTAAGGAGTGGACAGGCATGGGATTTGGAGATTCCCAAAGGGCAGTAGAGAACAGGGAAAGATGGAGAGAATTGGTTGTAAAGTCAACTGTGGTACCCCAACGACCTCTTCGGTTAAGGGATTGATGATGATGATGATGATGAATTAAGTCAAAATGTAAATAAATTAGTTGCCAGTTAAATCGCAGCTGATATGTATAGATTAATGAATCGTTCTCTAGCACCTATCGAATCTGAAATCAATGTTGGTAATAAACATGCATCAACACAATCGATGTATTATTCCCTCAGTGCTATGCACCAATTTTATTACTAAATATAAATGAAAAACACCAACGAATTGTTTAGAATGGCAATAAAGCGCTGCTTAACATTACGTAACGTAATGTAATAAATGTATTAAAGGACACTTGCCAACATCCAGTAGCGGATCTTTTATTGCACGGCCCATCAATGAGTAATATTCGCTCTAAGGTTTAAGACCAATAAGTAGAGGCTGATTTTGAAACCGTCGTTAGCTGCGTTTTTTTTTTTTTTTTCATGTCAAAAATTGAAAAGACATTTGACAGTCTCTAAACGAAATAGTACAAAACAATCTCACAGTCATTGTAAATGCGATATGTCGGTTTATTTTTCAACAAGAATGACATATTGGGTTATTAGATTTTAAGCTTAGAGACCTCGTGTAACAGTATGCCATTTTGGAGATCTAATGACACGAAACGCAAATAACTAAGTCACAAAGGCAAGATAACACTTCGAATTTTAGTCCTAAAGTTATATGAGGCCATTCTTTTGCACATAATCTTCGTATTGTGGTCAATTGTATTGAGTGATCCTGAGTTTCTCTTCGGTACTGTTTTCAATCGCACAGGTCCTCTTCTAAAGCTATTTCTATTAGGTTTCGGTTATCGCATTTTTAAGATAGAATAGAAGCTGGTGGACAGAAAGGTTAGTTAATGGAGGCAATGCCAACAGTTTTAAGAAGTATTATTTACAAAAGTTCATTTAAATACGTTTTAAAAATTCACTTTTTACCTTTAGTTCAGATGATTTGATTCCATGGAATATGCATCTTTGATGATGCATTTTAAAAAATAACCTTTTCACAGATTCACAAATGGAACAAATACATTCATGTATTTTGCAGGATAAACATCTTAGCATGTCTTATCATCTAAAATCAGTATGGAATTAGCAACTACGTAATCAATGAAAGTGATGTGAAGATAAATATTAATACTATTTTATATACAATTTTCAATGACATTGCAGTTAACTGTTTTTCTTGTAGTTACAAGACGAGCCAGTTACAGCACAAAATACTCTTTATCTCGGATTCTGGCACGATGTTCTTATGCCCTGAGCACATGCATGACTGCATTCTGAAGATACACGCTTTGACTAAATATTACTGTCGGATACGGGTTTAGTTAATTCCCAAGAGGGCTTTTGAACAGGCTTGATTCCTTGGTGAGACATTCTTGCTACAAGTAATTTAAACCTTTTAAAGATCGAACATCAAAAGCAAGCAGATGAGGCTGTGTCTCGTTTTGGGGACTTTGATGTATGCCTGAATAAGTTTTCAGTTGAGCAAGGAAGCCTCAGTGATCATTTCATGACATCATCTTGCTGCATTTTTTTGAGTTATCACCTCATGACATAATTTTGCTGAATTGTTTTGCTGAAAAAAAAAGAACTTAATAAGTACCTCCCTTTTTGGCAAAAGATGTTCCTTTTATTCTTTGATGTAGTTCTTTTAACTTATCTCAAAGATTCAAAATATCCGCTCAAGTGGTAAAGTTTATTAAGGTTACCAACTGAAATTTAACGCGATAACACTTATTTAAACGCCAAAAGTGTCTAAAGTCTTTGACTAACAAAGTCTTTGGCACATTTATCTTTTCAGCCATTATTTTATAATTTGCTTCATCTTTAAATTCTCAGCAGACCTTTGTAATGCAATGATATGTCTTGCCACTGAACATAATAATATTAGTTGCACAATCAGCCTGACAAATGAGAACTCCATTTACGTTTTGACAAAACTCTAAAGTACCAAAACATTTCTTATTTGTGGTTAGTTGATGGGGTCAAGTATATTTTACATCTAACATAACTCATACAACGCAGGTTGAATATCTAAAACTTTATCGTAGCAACTCATAACTTACACATAATCGCTATCTCAAACCTATATTACTGACTCACGTAAACAGAGGTATTTCATACACGGTACTTTTCCGTTAGGTAATTTAGCCCTTCATAAATTTATTGTACTTGATGTAAAGTAAATTTTAAATACACTTTAAACGTAATGCATGTGATTCGACCACTGTTTATTGTCTCTTAAATTTTTCCCTGGTTTCTCTCAAGTCTTGACATTTACCACTATTGACCTTGCGTTAAAATTGCACCCTACCTGTCTCTAAACATTAACCGAGCGAGTTCTGATTAAAATCTACCCATACTTCCAGAGAGGAGAGGTTAATTAGTACAAGTTGTCAAGCCATAGTGAGCCTAGCCAATACGTAAATCTTAATGGTTACATGCCACGCTGACCACGACAGAATTCCCTGTGAACATTTTTAACTGAAACTTAAATTTTTTGCACTATTACACTATTTAAGGATTTTTAAAAAATGGGAATTCCTGAAATGGAAAAATATACACAGGTGTCCCTTTAGGCATATGTGTAAATATATATAGGCATTCCATTCATCCCCTGAGCTGATAGTGTCACCATAACGTTTAGATTAAAAAGACGCGGACAGAAAATGTCAGCATTGGCCCAGTACAACGCAATTAGAAAATATAACGGAGGATTTTGTTCAGATTCCAGGTATCCCTGCTGTTCCTCGTCATTCATTAAAAATGACAGCATAATCGTGGCCATCTTAGCACTATTGCTTATATAAAACTATGACGCAGGCAGCATTGTGAAGTTGTATGTTCCGATGAAAGACCCTCACCGTATATTTGACAGCTAAAAGTCCAATAAAATGACATATTCTTAGATTACAAATTGTTTATCAATAAGGAAACCTGATCAGCTCAATGTACAGTCCGAGCCAGGTAATTTGGAGACCCCTTAAATACTGAAAACTTTTTATTGATTCCTACTTACCACAGACAATGCTTAGATCTTAACTGCATAGAGTATCTTCCAAATATCTGAGAGCTATGTTTTTGTCCACAAAGCTACAAAGTTGCAGGAAGAAAAACCGAATGAATGCATCTCATGACACAAACTACCGCAGATATTTTTAGTTTACTATAAAGCAATAAAATGTTTGAGGTGGACACGTGAAGAGAAAGTAAAGAGAAGAACGTGGTAGCAAATTCAACAAGGGAACACAGGTAGTGACGTTCGTGTAACTGAGTGGGTCTATAATAAATCGTTTTAATATCCTTTTCACCTGATAGCAATAGCTGAAGACATTAACTGAAGAAAGGAGAAGTGTTTATGTCATACTCTTCTATCGGGCATATCTGCATCGTATCAATAAATTGATAGGGTCAAAAAAGTTCTCAGTTAAGAATTAAATGAATCTTTATTTAATTACAGCATACGCACTGGCATTTACAAGAATTACTGAATATCTTTTTTTTTCTTGACGCACAAACTCGAACCCGATACTGGTATTCCAAATCTAGTGAAATGACTATATTGATTAAATTATAATTTCTTTGGAAACCATAAAATCTCATAATAGCTAAACATGCCAAACAAGAATATAAATGTTCATCGTTAAAAAGGTTCACATGAATATAGAATGTGAATGTAAGCATGTTACTTACAATGACAATCAGAACTTCAGTCGAAGAGTCCATTGGTTAAAAGACCATCTAAATAAGTTGTACAATAAAAAGAACCGTCCATTGTAGTATCGTCATCAATCGATCTCCGACGACACAACTACCAGCTGTAAACTTTGGGCTCCGACATTATTGCTGTTACGAATATGTAATTAAATTACTTGTGTGTTAGTTTTAAACTCTTTTTATTTTATTTTTTTTCATTACATTTTATTGTAATGATAATTTTCATTGGATTTGAATCTCTTTTCCGAAAATTGGCATGACCCGATTAGATAGTAACAGTTACTTCAGCACCATTTTTAGCTCACTCTGGTTCATAGATTTCGTAAACATCAAGATGAAACGATTGGCTATTACCAAGGTCATTTTCTGATTGCGTGATAGTTCTAATTTGTAAACAACTTTTATTAAATTGAACTTTATAATAAGATTCGCTAAGGTCTTCCTTGGCGGACGTGATACCGGTTGTGCGCTTCTATTGCGATGTTCAAATAAGTGTCACATAAGTCCATCACGTGAGCTACCATGTAATCTAAAATCGAGGTTAAAACAGTCAGTTGGTATTAAAATTATTCAGTCGTATGTTAAACCTTGAGGGCTTAAGCGGTTTTATTGTTGAAGCCAGATTGTTTTTGAAGTTCATCTGTTTTTTGGAATTTATTAATTTATTCTCTAGAAGACTAAATTTGTGTACTTGTTTATAAAAAGTTCTGGGACAGAGAAATTCAGTAGAAATTTATTCTGGAATTCTAAACGGAAACATTATAAACTGTGATTCAATCGAGGATCTGTTACCATCAGTACAACGACCAAATCTGACGTCATCGCCTCCATATTGGAATTTCATCGAGATTCGAACCTGGATTCAATTAGAACTGTTTAGTGATAGGACTTATATTTTTCAACATTAGGATTAATTTTTGGATTATATTCACAAACCGTAAGTCCTATTTCCTATTTTTACATTGTTTTCTAGGGAAATAAATTATTTTGTTAAAATTTACAAAGCTTGTTGACTTCACTCTTTTCTTTTGTTACATTTGTACGATGCTACACGTAACATTGCAAATATTGAATATATATACTATATATTTAAAGTCTAGATGTAGACAGGTATGTTCAATCACCACTGCAGCTGTGACACCATATCGTAGGGCAAATCTTACAGCTCGGCGCTTGCTATTTGATGAAAGAAGAAATTAATTCTGACGTCGCCCTTTTCAGAGAATTTGATGCGGAAATAAGAAAAGCGTTAATTGTCCAAGTAGATTAAATGTCACAGACATTCAGAATGTGCAGTGCCGCACATGACATATGAACTACACAGCGATTCTTTCTTCATAATCTCATGTTGTTGGTTCAAAATATTCGAAACGTCCACGTTTATGATCAAAGGCGAGAAGCAGGATCTTTATCACAGATGGCGTCTGATGAGATATCTAGTATAATTGCTGTTTTACTGCACAGTGCACCAGAAGCCTAGATCTTAATCAAGACACATTTGTATTCAGATATTTCAAATAAAGAAAACATTAATTACCTGTAACATCGCGACTCGTCAAAGCAACATTTGACAAACACTTCTGGAAAAGTATTAAATGTGATAACAATAAAGATAGCACAAACACAAGCAAGCCAAAAAACACACACACAAACACAGACACACACACCCACGTACACACACTCAACAATCAAATTTTTCGGAACTAAAACTAACATTTAAATATATACAAAAGCGATATCATTTCTATAAACATCAATAATATCTAACGTGTATTTATGAAACAACGGTACAAGCGCTGACAACACATTTCAATGGGAGGTACTTGATCAACTATAATAGAAGACCAACAATAAAAAGTGCCTTTATAAATTACTCTAAACGCAGGCTTTTTTTTGGACCGATTGATGATAGTCAATGATAGAGTTGCATCTAGAACGACTGTTATCAATATGATTTCGCTCTCAGTGCCTGTATCAGATTCTAGCTGTTAGTAGTGACAGTTGGCCAGAACATTAATTCCAACATTCTGGATATTTGATATCAGAGACTGTCAACAGGTTCGGTCCTGTTTGTTTATCTTTCCATGGCTAACTGAGCCTGGACCAGTTTGTGCCCCTGGAATAAGGCACAAATGTTAAATTAATTAAAATCTCTTATTTCTCACCCTTACTAAAACAAGAACACAGTGGGAGAGCAGGCAGTTATATAGCTGGGCTTGGTACTGTAAGCAACAATGGTTTTGGTTTTAGCTTTATTTTACATAAAAGTTGTAGGACCCTTACTTGGTGTTTTTGTGTCCTTTGAACCCGAATGTAACATTTTGGTGGCAGCGGTGCGGATTCCAATATTTCTGTGTGAATTTTTTGGAATTGTTCAATACGTGGAATTGTGTTTGACAATTCTGAAAGCTGTGAATTCAGCGAATCTGTGTGTGATATTAGCAGTGACTGGTTGTACTGTGTGTATAACGTACAGTTGTTGATTGCTAAGTGCAAAGTATGTATCACTGTAACGAGTGTACACGTATAAGCCTAGAAACTCGTAGATAAGAAAAGCTAGTCCAGTAGCTGTGAATACAGTGATAGAACTTACAGTACGTACATATTGTTTTCGTTATGTCGGTTGCTGGTGACGTCGAAGCTGAGGGAGCAACGGTTGCTTCAGGACGACCACGAAGAAAAGCGGCAGCACAGAATTTGATGGAATTTACAGATACGGAAATTCTGGAGTATGAAGAGGAACTTAACCTTGAGCACATGCAACCACCCAAGGAAACAAAGCGAAAACCTAACGCAAAGAAGAATGAAAGAGAATTGGAGATACGACAGAAGGAGTTTGAATGGGAAATGGAAAGAGAGAAATTACGATTAGAAATGAAGCGTTTGGAAATTGAGTTAGAAAGAGTAAAATATCAAGAGAACGCGACGGAAAGAACAACTTTCCATGACTAACTGAGCCTGGACCAGTTTGTGCCCCTGGAATAAGGCACAAATGTTAAATTAATTAAAATCTCTTATCTCTCACCCTTACTAAAACAAGAACAGAGTGGGAGAGCAGGCAGTTATAAGGCTGGGCTTAGTACTGTAAGCAATACTGGTTTTGGTTTTAGCTTTATTTTACATAAAAGTTGAAGGACCCTTACTTGGTGTTTGTGTGTCCTTTGAACCCGAATGTAACAACGACGCATGCTCGATGCTTCAGTCAAACCAGATAATATAGAAAGACTGTGTTCGTCTGAGGATCTTGCTCTCTACAACACTAAATACTTACTACCTTACTCCACAGTTCATTTCAATCAAAGGAATCAACGATTGAAGAGTCAATTATACTACATGGTCCATGAATGAATAATATTCTCTCGCTTCTAGGAGATCTATATACTGTGTTTTGATTTATTTTCACGATGACTATCCAATTTTATTTTGATTGTATCGATTTTCAGTCTTTGTCTTGCATATTTGCATTACATCTGAAACCAGCTTTTCAAGAGAGCACAAGACAATATCTGAGTGATGCACAACTCTGTGTCGTTTCAAGTTACCTTTCCAAAATGAAAAATTAGGGATTTATTGAATGGAGATGCATGTGAAATTTAGATCATGATAGGCGAACAAAACACCTGCTGTACTTGTAAAAAGCTTTCCTTTTAAAGACTTGGCATTAATAATCCGTATTCTACATATGTAACTTCTAACAACGAGAACTCAGATCATGAGCCCGAAAATTTGGTATTATTAGCTACATGACTCTCTAAAAATCAGTATTTGATAAGACGAAGCCACAACAATGCCAAAAAGACAGTAGAATATTCATTATCCATAGAGCTCCGTTTATTATACTCACTTTCAAATTGGACCGGTCAAATCTTTTTACTCCGTGTTTAACATTTAAATTTTATGCTGCAACATAGATCATGCTTATTTCCAAGCGTGGAGTGAAATTGACCAGTCGATGTTTTGGATTTAAACAGACTCAGGCATATTTAAATAGAAATCCGTTTAATTCATTTTAAGTTCCGATCTACCCTGGATGTGTGTGTGCGTGTGTGTGTGCGTATATATATATATATATATATATATATATATATATATATATATATATATATATATATATATATATATATATATATAACCATTAGCTACATGTATACACCAATCAAAAAACACAAATTTTCTCCAAGTGGAAATAATGCATGTTAATAAATTCCGTGCATCATATATAATTCAGAGAATACTATAATTGGTTGAGTGGCATTGTTCCGATCGATCTTGTAACTAATATGTAAACTATTTATAGCGCAACCCACTCCTTGATAAATATGATTCCATCAGCATTTATTTGTGATACCAATTTAGAAATGAGATATTGATCTTGGCAGTCACAAAAAGGATCGAGACTCTAGTACAACAAGTGAAGCAACGTCTCCATTTTGACACGAGACCTTGTTGCCAAAATCTGTGAAGGTTGTTATGCCAAAATCGATTTGAACGCAGTTTACCGTACACAGAAGTCTGGACCAGGTTCTGGAGTTGTACAGACACCCTTACTTACGAATATAATTAATCAAATTTATATTGCTGGAAGTGATACCGCATCGTCGATTTCTTCACAAAGATAGTATCGTATAAGTTGATTACATGAACTGTGTGTTTATGTTATATGATATATGATTTAGCTGAAAATGTTTTGTATCCGTCTGTATCGTAAATGGACATTTTCTTTGGTTTCATATAAAGAGAAGCTTTCTCATATGATCAAGTGAAATAATTAGTCTTTACTTTCTTTCAATATGAAATTTTATATTACACTATTTTTGCACGATATTTTCTACCGATTTCGATATAACAGTCTTTGAATTCTGTGATCGCTCTAGCTCGCCAAGGAAAGATTTTGACCCCCTGATATCATTCCGACTAGGTGTTGATATCATTCCGACTGAGCGTTGAAAAGAAGCCGAAAAGTATATTCTAGAATAACAAACATAGAGACAACCACTAGCTATAACGTTCACAGAAGAGAATGAAAGTTGAATAATAGTTAATGAAGAATATATATATATATATATATATATATATATATATATATATATATATATATATATATATATATATATATATATATATATATATATATATATATATACTAAGTTTAGAATAAGTTTATTGTGTGTGAATTCATCCTCTCAGTGGCAGTCAGACTTAAGAAATCATTTAAGCCAGACAGCTTTAATTTGCACTTTAAATGGTCGAACACACAATGTAAACGCAGTAAAAATGACAAAGCATTTATCCTGACTCGACCGTTTTATTGTTTTTAGACTCATAGTATATGTACTGTTAACTATGCTAGTCACTGGTAGTAAGATAAATTACTTTGCTTGAGAGATGTTTAGTAAATATCGTGTAAGACTAAAATGAAAACTTTAAATTAATGAGAATAAAGTGGAAAAGTATGAAAATCTTAAAGTAGTGAACGTGTACATGTATATTGCACAGTCAAGTGTTTTCTATCCAAAATATAACAAATGCAATGTAACAAAATGTATGACATTAGCTATTAGCTGAAAACCCGTCTTTCTGTCTCTAGTTACAATATTACGTAAGCGAGAAATATATCACTTCATTCATAGTATCATCGGAATATGGCAATGAGATTATAAACTCTTAATATGCATTGTAACTATTAGCATGTATGCAGTAAAGACTCGTTAAAACAGACCTCTCCTGTGGCCTCTGGTGGGCGAGTGGTCTAAAGCGCCCGCCTTTACTGATTACTGCCATCTCACCGCTATCCACGTGGGTTCGAGTCTCGGACTTGGCCAATGTGGGTATGTGAGAAAGCTGCCAATAGCTGCCCATGGGTCGGTGGTTCTTACGGGGGCTTTCCCGGGTTCTTCTTCCACCAGTTATAATGGCCGCCATGTATAGCCTATCTTGCGCTGAGAAATGGCGTTAAAGCCAAAACAACAACAAAGCAACAACGAGATCTTTCGTGGCTCTATGTGAACTTATCCATACGAGGGACTGGTAAAGATCTATACAGACAATATTAACTTTCAAGAACAAGGCTTACCAAAAAGCTAGTGAACTCGCTGATTGGTTAATATGTTAGTTTGCGTACTTACAAAAAATCCTCACGACCCCCCCCCCCAAACAAACAAAGAACAACAAGAACAAAACCCCACCAAACTAACTTCACTTTAGTGCACAAAGTTGATATTTTTGTTAATGTTTTGGTCTGACAGCATACAATATTCATAGCCAATATTTTTTCCACTTAAGCAGGAAACTGAAACATTTGCTTCCTGAGGATATGCCAGAGACACGCCTTTCCATTTCTACCATTTCTTTCCATTTCTACCATATTTACATCATCAATCAGGAGTCACGGAGATGATCCTATGCAGTGTATTTTACTTTACTATGTGGTACAATCTGTTCCCGTTTTTCTTCAGGCTGTAAATTATCACAGTGATAATTACCATCTAAATCAAATAAAGTGCAAAGAATTTAAAGCTCGTTATTCGGCCAAAGAAGAAAAGTTCATGTCAGTCTTATTGAATACTGGTAAGAGGAATGATAAAGTAAGTCATATTCTTGTATCTAGATGAACGATTGAATATCCGATTGAGTTGGGAAAATAAATCTATACACTGTACGCAAGCCAATGTTTATTATTTAGTCAAATGCATTTAGGAACAATAAATCTAATATTTTGACTCATGTTCATATCAATGAAATTCAACAAAAGTAAAGATCGAAAAACTTTCATCGTTAGAAATTTAATTAAAAAATGCGTATTAATTTCATATGTACCTGAAAGCTTCCCAGTATCTCCAATCCGTGAACTGAATATACTGTGTAACTGTGATGATGCTATGGAAAAGACTTCATTTCCAACGATCTGGAAATAAAAGTTTCGTACTCTAAAAGGACAAGGATACATGTAACAAATGTCCACACTTAATCAAGTCTGTAAAATGACGTAATGTCCCCTTTAGGTTATAATGACTAAAGAGAGATGGAAAAGGTTACTGCGATGTAAAGAATATAGACTGATAACATAGAATGAATGCATCCAAGCTAAAGCTGTAATCTGCATTAACAGCAACCTCCTTGAGGGAAACAATAAATCGCAATCAGAGACAATGCAATGATGACATGGAATTGTAGCATGGCTGTGTTCCAGCAGCAATGGCCTCAAACGACTTTGCACTGCTTGTTGCTCTTCTGTTGGTATTGTCCGTAAAGACACATGCAAGCCACATCAGGGTGAAAATTAAGGAACTTGTTTTTAATCGATCGGATCTCAAAAACGAGCATATGTCTTTTGTAATGAAGTTTGATGTAGATGCAAATTCGTTTTGGAATCAGATGGAAAGTTTCGATGATCGTTTTCATTATCCAGAAGGTGATCAAGTTCTAATTACGCCTTTTGATGCATTAAATCCGATTGCAGTTAATCTCCGTGATCCATTTGGTTGCAGATCCCATAACGTCTTTAAGAGGAACTCTAATTTAGCTTCTCGCCTTGAAATTTCAACGACACATCACGTATTGCATTATCTGAACAGTTGTCAAAATGATAAATTGATACTTGTCAATGGTGTGACCTTCTACCATTTTTGTACACTTTTAAACTCGTTCGTCTCTCTTAGAATTTTGCAAGTTTCATGTTAGTCTTCATTATCACAAATTAATGTTTTACTTCATCGACTAACTGTGACATTCACATCTCGTAGCAACATTGATCCCAAAATGTGTTTGATTTTTAATTATCCCCCCCCCAAAAAAAAGAGTAGACGAGTACCGTACATCTAGATACGCACAAGATCTACACACAACTATATACGGTAAAGTACACTGTGCAGTTTGACTGTCTGCAAAGACTTATGCATCATTTATAACTGAATAATTCATTCCAATGGCTTTCAACAGCATTCATATGCTATATGAACAATATTGACTTGATCCTCGCCTGTTCTAGTTTCACTGGGACTTTCTTTTTATCCGTAAGTTCAGTTGTAAAGTAAGATAAATCTTCGTCGGAGCTGAACTATCTTGCACAGATAAGTAGTAACAAGTATTCTGAAAACGGCTAGTCGTGCCAAAAATGCAGGGAGTATGATCTTAGGTCTCGCTTGCCAGTTTATATTGGTAAATTTTCATCGAACGATGACAGATTGCAGAAATATCAGAATAATCATACATCAAATATAAAATATTGATTTTCGTGGAAAGCATGTCTGTATGAATTTATTCAGGTATGCAAGTCATTTTTTTTTTTGCATAACGTATAGTTTTTATACTGAAACGACATAAACCCAACCGATCTTTCAAAGTGTTGATTTCCGACAGTCAAGTACTATTTTTAATATTTTGCTCTAGCAAGGCGAGTGAAGCAAACAGCATGATCCTTGCGTTTCTTATTACCCATCAACCATCTCGATTTGAAATGTTTAAACCTATAGCAGACATATACAAACATGTAAACAAAAGATGTCTGTTCATTTGAAACCCAAACGCATTTGATCTGTTTAAGTCTATCTGTAAAAGGCAGTCGCCGAACACGCCAATGTAACCTCAAGCCTAACACGCCAATGCAACCTCAAGCCTAACACGCCAATGCAACCTCAAGCCGAACACGCCAATGCAACCTCAAGCCTAACACGCCAATGCAACCTCAAGCCTAACACGCCAATACAACCTCAAGCCTAATTCAAAGTAAATGTAAAACCAATCTGTAAAAGGCAGTCGCCGAACACGCCAATGCAACCTCAAGCCTAACACGCCAATGGAACCTCAAGCCTAACACGCCAATGCAACCTCAAGCCTAATTCAAAGTAAATGTAAAACCAATTCGCAGATTTGGTTTATGTGTCAAATTATAGACACAAGACTCGTGTTAATTAAGTGTATGCCCTCTACCTTTAAAATTAGGGGCTATCAGAATACAAACCCATATGGTTTTTACTTGCCTCGTTGTATATTCAAACAAACAAATTCAAACCAAAATGCCCATGAGATACTTACTAAACAACAAGGTTAGTACCTAGAACAGATATCGTGGGCTTTAATAGGTTTGATGCAAACAGAAGTTTCACAACCTAAGTGATTTATTTCTGGGAAACAAGGTATCGTTCTCTTCGAATCTCAAACCTTCGCCATTTTGAATGGCCGCCTAATCTATTCAATCTAACTTATAAATTGATTGGAAAATTTAGTATTTGAAACGCTTGTGTGCTCTTGCCCACCCACCCGTATTTGTTTCGACAACGTGCACATACGTAAACCACTTTGGGATCGTGTATGTACTTTTCCCAAAGTAGAATATTCAATCGTCTGAGAGATAGCCTAGAAAAGCAAATTAGAAAGCAAAAAATAGGAAAGCAGATGCGAAGCAAAGAACAGTAAAGCAACGCATAGTAAAGTATGAGAAAAGAAAACTCGAAAATAGAGCATATTAAAGCAAATGAGAAAGCAAAGAACAGTAAATCAAACGAGAAAGCAGAGCGTAGTAAAGCAATAGAGGAAGTAAAGTATAATGAAGCAAATGAGCACAAAAATGAACCAGTAACTTCCCAACACAAAGAAAAGTTCAAAATATGACAGCTTTTGATGGAGGAGATATCTGAGCAAGCATTGAAAGAATGTATATTTCAGTAGTACGATTTACATAATATGTTTCATCACAGGAAAGCAGATCATTCTGTTCGGCAGATGTCATGATTATCGTCAATAGTTGTGCTCCAAATCGCGCGCCAATGTCCCCAATGATCAGATGAAGCTTGTCGTTTGATGTCTCGTTGTTGGCAGAAAGACGAAATTAATTCTGACACTTCTGTCCTTTGCGGAGGAAAATGATAGAGATTCAAGTGTTAACTGTCATATCCTATTGAATAACATTGGCACTTAGAATGTGTGATGCTGCCTGTGTCACATACCATGAACTGCTGATTAATTTTTTATAATCACGTGGTGTATGTGTTTAAAATCCCTCCGTGGTGGAGATCCAACGTTTAGCTCAGGTGGCAGGGTCCAGTTTCGTAAATTGGCCCCTGGCAAATTTCTTAACTTAAGGCTATGGTGTGACTTTTTCAGCTATTATTGTTTACTAATTAAAGACATGGATATATTTGTGAACTAGGTGTTTTGGGCTTGTGTTGTTCTTGAAATTGATGTCAGGCATGTACATCTTCCATAGTTACTCTGCAGTATGTTGATAGTGAAATACCAATAATCGGCTAGGAAGAAGAGCTAGCCTCCCATAGCAGTAAACACGTGGGTTTGGGGCAAGTAGAATATCTCAAAAACGGCTTGGATGGCAACTATTTTCAATTGCATCAGCCTGTTTAGTACACACTGTTTTGCAGAATTATCATCTAGGAAAAGGGCTTGTGTTTGCACTGAGAGCATCACATGGTGTCAAAAATGACCTTCGGACATGAAAATTGCAGGTATAAATTTGGGGTTGGGGTGCATAAACTTCTTCTGCTATGGACTGCCATTGACTTCTCTGGTCAAGTGAATAATATTCTTATGCTTTGTTTTAATATAGGTATCTAAAAATATGGACCTTTTTGACCTCACTTGTGTATTTGATTTTTTATGATTTTTTTTTGTACTAGGTCACTGATTGCGGCATTAAATTTGTACATAAAAACTGGCCCCTGCCCCCTCAGTGCAATCAACATATTTGTTAGCTGCTGATGTGAACTGAACTATTATCACAATTTTATTGCTATTGGCACGAGACAGAACAGTTCACAATGGAAAATAAATCATGGAAGATATGGCTGTCACGATAGTCAGTTGGGTAATGCTATTCTATATGAACCAAAAAGAAGCACTGGCTACTTCCAGACAACGACAGTTCGAAGAACCCAAAAAAACTGTTTGAAATTTGTTCGATTCTCAAGTTCGAAAACATGTATGATTCCATAATGAACGATGCTATGTTTCCAGTTTCATATACTGTTCCTAATATGTCTTAAACTTATGTAACAGAAAGAAACAAAACCAACAAGGTTAGTAAAATCAAATAATTTATTTCTCTAATGTACAAAGTGAAAATTTAAGAGACACTTATAGTATTGTGAATTAAATCACAAAAAAGACAAAAAAAGTCCTATCACAGGTCTAAAAGAATAGAATGTTGCGAATGAATTCCAATAGTTTTGAATGTCCTGATGTACCACAGTGATACAATCCAGAATGTGTTTGAACGAGTTATCAATAATCCCAAAGTGGTTTTTGAGTCCAAAGTTAATGAGCACTCTGCAATTGCAATGAACTATTTAAATAAACAAATCCTATCTGATTATATATAAACACAATTGTAAATGATTCCATAGACTGATTTTAAAAACAGCAATAAATACATTTTTTAGAAGACCTCTGTAGATATTTCACTTGACCTTCGTCGCATTTCCAATAAACGTCCACTACCCTTGAACTGACATTCTAGCAAACATCTTGTTTATTGCCTAAAATCATGCGAGGTACAAGCTCTATTCACAACACTAAATCACAATCATGACAAAAGTCAGGCATGCAAGACCTCTATTCACAACCCTCAATAACAAACAAAGGTCAAACACAAAATGTAAATTAGATATACATAAAATACTTATAAGAGTGACAACATCCTTTAATTTACACTTGTTTCAATATGAATATCCTATTTTTAAGAGGACAATTTGAACGATTTGCCGAAGAAAGACGAAAGAGAGACCAAGCTATCGAATCTCGACAAAAAGAACCACCTAGATCGAATTGACAGAGATGTAGAGTATATGTTTTATTAACTCCTTAATGGCTTCTATCTGTTTCCCAATGTCCAAAAAACGTGCAATTTAATTTAATGCCAGCGCAAGCTCAGAAAAATATATCAAATGAAGTTAACGTTAAGCAGTTCTTTCAGCTTTGGAATGGACGATTTACAAAATAATTGGCTTTTGACCAAGACCATTGCACATTACATACCGAATGAACCTTTCTCTGCTGTTAATAAAGTATCTGGTATTTAAACAGTTTAAGTTTAAGAAATGCTTAATGGAGAAACTGTTGCAATTTAATAGATTAGTATATATATATATATATATATATATATATATATATATATATATATATATATATATATATATATATACTGCTATATATATATATATATATATATATTCAAACATAAACTGATGATAAAAGAAAGGAGTACGAATATGCGCAAATTCAATCGCTTTTCTTGCATGAAAAGGCTGAGCATATTGATCCATGATTTCATACAAAGATTTCTAGAATGAATATTCTTACCTGCTACAGCCATTTACAGTTTATGGAACTAAAATAGATACCTGTCTGTAGCAAAAAATAATTTTGTTTTGTTGTTATTTTACTCCTAAGCGTTCGACCTTTTCACAAGGCCTTCATCAGAGGAATGACGTCAGGACTGGAGTGACATGACGAACGAAAGTTTGATGACGAGTCAAAATTGTTCTGTACAAAAACGGGAAAAATAATGGAAGGTATTAATTAAAAAAAACATTAACTTTTTCTATAATAATATATTTTCATACCATGCTATCAAACATTTTCAAAATAAGTAAATATTTCTTCAAGGATCACGTGACAGAAGACTCGCATGTGTATGGTGTTTTAATCATCAGGACGAAACGACAGCGGATACAAAAAGAAAGGAAAGCTACTCGATGAAAAAGATTGAGTTATATTATCAAATTACCATTGGAATTGTAGGCATCAATATAATTATGTGATTAGCATAAAACACCCGTATTCTGAGGTCATTAACTATGTATTAAATTTGTGTGCACTTTAATCTGAAAATGAACTCTAAGATTCGACGCTTGAAACAACAAATATAGCACATTACAGAGCAAAGACACATCATCCGCAGGATTTAGGTGGGCAACACTATTAAAATTATCAAGTAATTTAATTTTATTTAATGAATATGACTGAATGAATTCAAATTAAAGTCACAGTACCACTGCTTAATGGGGCATTTCGGGGATTATAAAAGAAGCATCATGGCGGATCAAACATGTCATTAACTGTTATTCCTTTTACTCGGAAATATTTGTACGGTATTAGAAAGTAATTTTGTAGGAAAACAGTATATTAACGTGAAATATCTTCCAATTTCAGATTTTGGTGTCTAAAACCTGATTCTTTATGCAATATCCCAATAAATCTCGTAGCCTTAAGATATCATACAAGCGTACCCTTATTAAGGATCTCGACAATTTAGTCGATTTGCAATTTAGTAGCTTCGGAATGACCTAAGAGACCATTTCATTGTTCCTCGAATGCCTCTCACGAAGGCAGTTATGACCATGAAAATCGGAGACAGGTTGACTCAGTATTGATCAAATCCTTCCTTCTTTGCGTATATGGCACGATAAAAAGCAAATGGTTTATGAAATTGCAAAAATAATACCGATTAATTATGCAGCCTTAATTACACAGCATAACTTACGAAACCAATTTCAGAAATATGGGACAGACGTCTTTTGCATTACAATACAAGAATAGCAGGACTAAAACAAAATATGATCAAAGTCCGAGATGCATCAAAATGAATAACAATAAACAATGCCAGAGATACACGCCTGATGACTTGCCATTCATTAAACTCTGTCTTGATTGAATATCCGTCGAAAGAAAACTGAGTAGATGTTCAATATGAGTTCGAATGATACATCAGTATAAGACACGACACACATGTCTGATTATGTAGGTTTGGTTCAATAATATCTTAAGTGCGTTTCTTTGAGTTTTGTCATTTTCTCTTTTCTAGTACAGCTGACTTCAAAAAAAAAACGTGGCTGCTTCCAGGTGTCATAAATGAATGTGATATTGGAAATAAGGTGATGATGAATGGCGACATGCTTCCATGTAATTTAAAATAAAATGACTCCATCGTGTAGGTTTATTTCAATTTTTCTTTCGTTTTCTAAACGCTGATATCGTTCAAACTATGCTTGCAAAGTATTTTAACAATACAACAATTCGGTAAAAAGCAAATCTCAAGTAAAGTTAGATAAAGAAGGTCATATTGCGAAAAAGAACCCCAAAGTTCTGTGATTCCGTTCTTTACCTTGATGTACTTAATATTTATTTCAAAACGAGCAATTTATGGATGCCAGAAAAGTCTTGTATCTAAATTAATACATTTGCATAGCAGGACATTATTCCTCAATATTCTTAAGGACGATTACATTTAACATGCATACAATACAATGAGTAAATAAACAAATGAAGGTCTTCAAATACGATTATTTAAGAATACAGTGAATGTTGGCTTGGATGCATTTGATGGTAGAGTCGAGAGCAGTTGCTGTCAACATTTCAAGTTATATGTTTAAAACAACACAATTTGTACACCAACTTTCATATATTTCCACGTGGGATATAGTTTCAAAAACATCGCAAATCATACAATACCGCACTTTTCAATATTAAAATCATTTGCTCAGTAGCAATCACGCGTAAATTAATTTTTGTTTCACTTGACGATCTGCTGGACTTCGCCACAATAACGTCTTGTGCGGACCATACTCTTTATCAAAACCCAAGTCATTATTAAACAACACGTTGATCCAATTCTAACCACTAGTGTTTCCATGGTATTCTTTTATTAAGGAAGCCATTGGAATTTTAACGGATACAAACATTTCCCATTTTCTCATATAGCATAATCGATTCCTTCAGCTTCTGAAAAAAATGTGACAGTGGCCAAGAGAAACTTAGAAAGATATGGTGGCATCGAAATATAAAACAATTTATATAATCAGCGACAACTAGCACAACTAGCACAAAGACTTGTTAAATAAGATAGTCAGTGAAGACAGGGACATGTAAAAGATACTCAATCAGTGAAGACAGGGACTTGTAAATCAAGATAATCAGTGAATACAAGGACTTGTAAAACATGATACTCAATCAGTGACTACAAGGACTTGTAAAACATGATAATCAGTGAATACAAAGACTTGTAAAACATGATAATCAGTGAATACAAGGACTTGTAAAACATGATACTCAATCAGTGACTACAAGGACTTGTAAAACATGATAATCAGTGAATACAAGGACTTGTAAAAAAGATACTCAATAAGTAAAGACTAACACAAGGAATTGTACAAGAAAATGCACGATCAGTGAAGACAACCACAAGGACTTGTAAAACAAGATACACAATCAATGAATAGTAACGCAAGGAAATGTAAAACAAAATACACAGTCAGTGAAGACAACCACAAGGACTTATAAAACATCATACACTATCAGTAAAGATTAGCACAATGAATTGTACACAAGATACACTGTTTGTGATGAATAAATATCACCAGGAATTGTAAAACAAGATACTCAGTCTCAGTCAGTCAATAAAGACTAACCAGGAATTGTAAAACAAAAAAACACAATCAGTGAAGACAACCACAAAGACTTGTTCAACATGCTAAACCACAATCAGTGACGAATACCACAAGGACTTGTAAAACAATATACACAATCAATGAAGACTAACACAACGACTTGTAAACGAAACTACATTATCAGTGATGAGTAGCACAAGGGCAAGTAAAATATAATACGCTATCGGTGAAGACTAGCACACGAAATTGCAAAACAAGATAGTCAGTGAAGACAAGGGACTGTAATACAAGACACATAATCAATGAAGACTAACACAAAGAAAACAAACATCTCCCCATGTGCGATCTCGCATTCATTGAACAGCAAGTCGATTGCAGCGGTAAAGTTGTTTCTTTAATTCTGTGTGGATTACATCACCGCTTGAGCTCATTTGGTGGTAGTAAGGCATACATATGTTAGACGAGATGTACTGCTAACTTTATTTCTTCTCTGATGGAGACTGTTTCAGCTATCGGTTAATCCAAATTAGATGACTTAAAGCCATCTAGGAAATGATTCGCACTAGAATATCACACACACACACACACACACACACACACACACACACACACACACACACTACTCTACCTGTCAAGCATTTCGGAAACAGTCATTACTATTAATTAAAGTAAACACATGTGTGCAAATTATTTTGTTACATTATTCCGATGATGATGTTCTTATGTAAATCATAAAGGCAGCTGTTATGAGGATATGATTTCTACAGTTTACGGCGCCACAGATTTGACTAATTTTCATGAAACTTGGAAATATATTTTTCAGGAAAGCAATTCAAAACCTTGAACCAATTAGCTATTTGATTCAAGAAATGCCTTATGGAATATCAATACACACGATCACGATCTCATTGCCCAGATAAAAGCATACAATAAACAGGAAATGAAAACGTTTTCATCATATACAGAAAGCGCTTTCTACAATGTGCACATGCACACAAAATATTTAGCAGTTGATCATCCTTCGACAGGTACTTCACTGACTGAATATTGCAGTTCAGTCCAGCGCTTTTTTCTATTATCGTTTTCTATGCGGGTTTTATGACGTATTGTTATCACAACCTTTCAAGACACACGATATAGATTTGGAATAGATTTTGGGTTCTAGCCAACAATAGTATCTGCAAAATTTCAAAAAGGCACAGGCTTACTCATTGCGTCTTACACGAACCTGGTAATGAAATTAAAATTTTCGTGAATGCAGAGCATATATTTAATGCGCTGATTACATCTAAAATTGTACAACATTTTTAATAGCATGTGAAAATAATCTAAACCAACCTGTAAGACGGAATCGCATCATGACCATTCTCTCTTCCTCTATCGACAGCACGACGAATCAGTTATTTTGTGCAGGGAAATGGATTTTCATTTTCAGTTACAAGTATGCCTTTTATCAGGCAACGTCCTACACAATGGCAATACCAGCATAAATCAAGTCATCTTTACAAGTCAGTGGCGGTAATTTTCAACAAGGTATTATCAGTATGACTGGTATTAGGTTATTAGTTTCGAAAAAGTTTGACTAATAAAATAGTCAACTAGTACAAGTATACCACTGAAGCGGTTTTAATTAAATTGCAGAAAAAGGCCAATATATACAGTATTTTTTGCGTGTTCCTTCTTCTGCTATCAATCATACTTGTAATTGATATTTATTTACGGGTTCAAATTCAATGAACTCGTGTTGCGAAGGTTTGGTCCATACTTTTAAATTAGTATTTTTCTGAAAACTGAAAGGATACACCTACTTGTACACAGATCTTAATTTAATTAAACGAAGTGAAGATGAACCACGATTGCTTAGGCTTTGTTGCGCTACATCATTATGGATCCGCAGGCTTTCGAAAAATTTCTTATTTATCAAGAGAGACGTCAATATCCAGGAACATGGCTGATTAATTTTCAGCTTACCATTTAGATCTTCTAGCACACGGTTGTAGAAGAGGCCGCTGGAACATACATTTGCATAAACGTTTCACAAAACTGTCATATAGCTCAAACTGATCTCTATTATCTATCTACGATAATGAGATATTGACGAATAGTTGGTAAAAAAAGAACATAGTGTTTGTTCTATCTTACAGGTTGCAGTCAATGAGCTGTAATACAACGAAAACTATCCGTCCATATTTTTAGAACTGTTTGATGAATCCAATCTGCCGATAACAAGGCTGAATCTATACTTATCAATTATACAAACGAAGAGAACATACATTTACTAAGAACACGAACAAATATCTTCATTCAAGACTTCTTGATTGCAAGGAAGCAAGGAAGGAAGAATTTGTACGATGGGGCGTATCTATAAGCCTATACGATCAATTTGAACACTGATGCAAATATTACAAAATAAATACGTATTAAAGATTCTTGCATTATATATATATATATATATATATATATATATTATATATATATATATATATATATATATATATATATATATATATATATATATATATATATATATATATATATACAACGTTAAGTGTTACAAAGGCATAAATCTATAGAAGTGAGTTTTTGGATAGATGGTAACAGAAAGACCCTTTTAACTTTTCTATCACTTTCTGTTCCTGAGGTGACATGTATGCAAAAGTTATCACATACTTCAAT
Source organism: Megalonaias nervosa (assembly GCA_016617855.1). NCBI lineage: Eukaryota > Metazoa > Mollusca > Bivalvia > Unionida > Unionidae > Megalonaias > Megalonaias nervosa. The sequence goes on from JAECUM010034431.1 coordinate 44,806, forward strand.
TTAGATAATTGGATGCCGCCTTAGAAATATAATGTGCGCCAGAGTTCTGGGCAACATGAAAATGATACCTCCGTTTCTGACAACTTGCCGCAATGAAGAATTAGATTATCATCAAGCTCCTCGAAAATGAAAATCGATCTCAAGAAAAGGAGACATTTTTGTAATTCTATGAAATGCATACTTGCATTAATGAACAGCGACAAAACACAAAATATCGACGAATCCTACTTAAGCAAAGTGATTATTTTCCAAATTTATTTTGAAAATAAGCGCCTTTAGGAGTCAGTGCGAACAATCGAATATTTGTAACTATTTCATTAACGGAAGTTGGCATTTCTCTCGCATGAAATTAATAGATCAGGTACAAAATGTTAAAGCCGACAATTTCCTTGGAGAAATCAGCTCAAGCGAAATCTGTACCTTTATTAAGATCACATATACTTCAAAATTCTTTCAGCGCACTCGTAGGACGCTGTATACGCAGTGAATCATGAATGTAAATTATATTTATTGTTATCAATAAATCTGTATTGACATCGACATTTTGAGACAATGAACTTAGTCGCGAAAAGTTTGGTTTGGTTTGGTTTTGGTGTTTTACGGAACAGCAATAAAACCAGGTTATTTAATTTTGAGGCAATTCGATTGCCATACCCAAGGACACCAACGTAGCTGAACTGGTTTGATTTGACGGTAGGATTCGAACTTACACCATTTCGGCCACGAATCTGAAGCGCTAATCACTGAGCTGATTCCATTAGTTGCCTCATACGACATGGAGGAGGGCACATAGGGTCTATTCTGCATAACCTAGCCTGCAGATGGTGTCGAGGATCCTGTATCACAGACCCTGCAGACGGTGTCGAGGAAATACAATTGGGAGGGAGGAATTATAAGTGACTATTCAATACATTTGTTTTATGTTTTATTCAGCACGGTATGAGAGATAATATCATAAAACAAGGACTAGGATCAAAGTGCAAAATGTCATCATTGAAATATGGTTATGTCTTGGTACAAATTAAAGTTTTAAATACTTTCTCAAATTTGATTCCATCAACAATGGCATGTCTGAGAAAAACCTTCGCCAGGTTTAAGTAGTTATATTTCGGATGCAGGTGCAACACAGGTGAGAGTTAATAAAAGAATATATATTCATTCAAAACGAGGAAAACAATATTTTATTTCTTAATTAAAAAGTCTGATAAATGAAATCACGGTAAAAAAGACACTAATGATAAAACGACCAGAGTAATAAGTCACATAAGTCGTTGTATTAATTTTAAAAAAAGAGAATACTATAATTAAACTTTAAGAACACTTGACTTTCATATAAGAAAACAAATATATAATTTCTGAAATAATTATGCAAATATAATAACACAAGATCATATGCTTATTAGAAAGTAGTCAAAGAAACCATTGATGAGCGATCCAATATTCAGCTCTGGTAAATGCATCTACAGGCATCTTTTAGAGACAGTTGTTAACTATGAACAGATAATAAAAGCCAAATAAGCACTGACACACACACGCACACGCGCGCGCGCGCGCACACACACCAAAGAAGGGGCTGGCCGCGGTATACATGTAGAGCCCAACCCCCAACGTCTGGTAAGTTGGTGTTGTACACATCAAAATATATCCACATACCAATTAATGACAAAATGACCACATAATACAAAACGTTAACACTGAAGTTAATCTTGAGTGTGGAGTTACTGATATACTTACTGATGGACACGCAAACGGACGACAGAGTGATCGCATGTCGAGCCTCCGCCAAGGAGGGTTCGATAAAAATTTATTAAAATAAATCTTCTGTTAACAAAAACTGTATACCTCAGTATATCTTTTCAATACAGCTCGAAAGGTAGAGTATAGGACACATATTCAAAGGGATATGGTTCGATACCCGCCCTTGACAGCCTGGAGTGGATGACCCGTTGTGTCCTGAGAAAAAAAGACATTTGCTTCCAATGTTGAGCCGATAACGTGTTGAAAGTGTTGTTAAAAAATAAACAATAACATCCGAAGTGGCAAAATAAACAATAACATCCGAAGTGGCAAAACAAACAATAACATCCGAACTGGCAAAATAAACAATAACATCCAAACCGGCAAAATAAACAATAACATCCGAACCGGCAATCTTATCGATAACAACAAATATATTAAGCCAGTAGTGCTCAGTTGGCTAGCAAAAACTAAACATCTTTTCAAATCAATACAATAATTTTTGTAAAAAAAACCCAACAAAAACTAAAGTCTCCCTTAAATCAGATACACGTTTGAAACCCTTTACAAAGACACTAAGACACTGCAGTTGAATTTAACCAAATGTCATTGAGGCATGGTAAACCAATAAAACTAGTAACTATGACAATGCTAATCAAACAAAAAACCAACATCGAACACACGACTTTCAACGACAGGAGGTGATATAAATTACCCTTGTTATCCTCAAAGCAAATTTATAGCAATTTACAATGTTCTTAGAAAGAGGAAGCTGAAAATAAACAATTAACTCCTGTGTGCATGTACAGCTGTTTACGCTTGCAATGTCATCAAGTTAATTTAATTTATACACAAAGAAGAACTAAGTGAAGCGTCTAGACATGCCTGAAATGATTGCTTCCGTATTGAATTTCACAAGCTAAGACTATAAACAATGGCCTGTGAGCTTGAAAATCGATCAAATCTCAAATAAAAGCACGTGTCTTTGTGTAGTATGAACATTTCCAAAATAACACAATATCGGCGCTGGTTTTATCAGGAATGTCAGGCATTTAGTTTTGAAAACAGATTAATTACATACTAGTTCATGTTCTGCTCTTAATTTAATACTAAAGCAATACGTCTACATTGTCAGGAGTGTGAAATATTAATGTTTGCCATGCAGTCTCTCTTGCAAGAAATCAATGATTCATTGAGTCACACATCTTCACACCTAATACAACATAGTCCGTATTAGCATGTAGAGTAGTCGAGTGGTCTAAAGCGCTCACCGTACTGGATCACTGCCATCTCACCTGTCTGCGTGTGTTCGAGTCTCAGGCTCGGCTAACGTGGGTATGTGAGAAAGCTTGCCAGTAGCTTCTCGTGGGTCGGTGGTTCTTCCCTGGGTTTTCCAGGGTTCTTCCTCCACCAGTTATACTGGCAGCCATGTATAGCCTATCTTGTGCTGAAAAATGGAGTTAAAAACTACAACAACAACAACAACAACAACAACAACATACACTTAGCGTAAACCTAGGAATATTAAGAAGTATTTTGACTAAAGATTTACTGTCTTGTGTAACTAGTTGATAGTTAATATCTAAAAATAGAAGATACTTTAATTGTTGCCTTATAGAGCATATCGTAAGTGAAATTTTCAATTCCACTACACACTCTCGATTGAAAGTGAGAGGCGGACTAAATTTTTAACTTTCTGGCAAATTAAATGTCATTGATGTAAACTATATTCAGTGAGGCTCAGGATGTAGAAAAACATAACCTTGATTTAGTTGAACTAATCTCTGGATGCTTTTCTATATGACCTTTGTGGATGAGATCAAATACAACGGAGTACGTGATATGTACCTCCAAAACTGAATACAAAAATATAAAACAAATAACAGTCATTGACCGGAAGCAACCGACATCATAAAGTCACTTCCATGACAAGTTAGCCATACTGAACAATAATTGTTGGCACAAATTTCTTTTGAAAAACTAACACCCAAATACACTGCTAACGTTTCTTATTCTGGAACCATTATATTGGAATGAAAACATATTCCAAAAAGTATTAGGCAGCTATGCAAAGTTCTAATGCTTTCCCCTCACTGGTCAAGATGAGTTTACTACAGTGTTTGGATTTCCCCTCACTGATCAAGATGAGTTTACCACAGTGTATAGATCTCCTCTCCCTAGTCAAGATGATTTTACTACAGTGTATAGATTTCCCCTCACTGGTCAAGATGATTTTACTACAGTGTATAGATTTCCCCTCACTGGTCAAGATGAGTTTACTACAGTGTATAGATTTCCCCTCACTGGTCAAGATGAGTTTACTACAGTGTATCGATTTCCCCTCACTGGTCAAGATGAGTTTACTACAGTGTATAGACTTCCCCTCACTGGTCAAGATGAGTTTACTAGAGTGTATAGACTTCCCCTCACTGGTCAAGATGAGTTTACCACGGTGTACAGGTTTCCCCTCACTGATCAACATAAGTTTACTACAGTGTATAGATTTCCCCTCACTGGTCAAGATGATTTCACTGCATTTTATAGCTTTCCCCTTCCTGGTCACGACGAGTTTACTAACTTTCTAACTTTCCCCTCCCATGTCAAAATGATTTCACTAGACTGTAAAGATTTCCCTTCTTAGTAATACGGATGTCCTTACACTGTATAGCTTTCCCCTCCCTGGTCAAGCTGATTTCCTTACTATTTTATAGCTTTCCCCTCCCGGGTCAAAATGATGCCCTTAAACTGTATAGATTTCCCTTCCCTGGTCAAGATGATTTCCTTACACTCAATAGCTTTCCCCTCCCAGTTAAGGATGATTTCGCTAGACTTTATTAGTGGCGCTGTTTTGGATAATTAAACATTATTTGGAAACTGGAAAGGTTGTAAACTGTCGTGCAGCACGCGAAGTATTTTCCAATTTTCGGCAGTTCTGATACAAACTCGCCAAAAATGAAAAGCCTTGCTGTCCAGCGATAAACAAAATGATGATTTATTAAACCATCCAGTTCAATTTGATATTATTACATAGTAGCTAACTCATATTTTACCAGTTTATGCGTTTTTTCCGTGATGCCATCACGCACACGTAGATCATGCAGAAAGATCAATGGATCTTCTGACATTGGGAGATCCACCGCCGTCAATGACTACGTGCGCATTGGGAATATGCAAGTGTTCAAAAGCAATTATGCAAACTTCCTTTCTGCACAGAGTTGAGTTTTGGTAAATCTAAACACAGATGCATTCGTATGAGTCTATAAAAATGTTCTTGTAAGCAAAAGAACTGATAAAATAAACGGTTTTGTGTGGCCCATAAATGCATCAGATACATTTACTTTTGTACGGATGTCGTGAATCCTTATTACTCACTTTAAATGTATATTCATTAAACTTGGTACAAGTCATCATTATCATCAGAAATGACTGCCCCTGTGGCCTAAGCGGTTAGAGCGTCCACCAAGGATGCGAGAGGTCGCAGGTTTGAACACCGGCCGAGTCGTATTAAAGACTTATAAAAATGGTATTAGCATCTGCCTCGCTTGGCGCTAAGTATAAAGAGGTTAGTGCTAGGACTGGTCAGCCTGGTTCTAGGATATAATGTGACTGGGTGGGACATCATGCTACATGTCTGTGGCATTGTCAAAGCTACTTAAAAAAAAATCTAAAATCACACAAACACATAAACACACACACAGACACACACACAGACACACACAAATGCATATTTCTTTGATATCTCTTAAATTTTCCCTTATAAGTAGAGTCAAACTGCAAACTACAAAGACCGTAATCTGCCATAGCATAATGGGCCAGCATATTCAGGGTCTATGTTGTTTGTTCTACTGATTACTCCTTACAAACTGACTGAGCCAGATCTGCCGTTGCATTATGCGACGGCAGATCTGGATCTGTACAGTTTGCAGCTGAGCTCGTCTTGTAGGCGAGTAAATACGGTATGTAACTTTGAAGCTGGTTGTCACATGGAGAAGATAATAGAAAAATTACAGATTCAGTTTGATGTCTATCTTGCGTGACCAGGGAACATTATATGAGCTGAATAATGTAAGCAGTCAAAACCTGTGCACTGAAAAAAAATCACCATTTTATATCTTTCTTTAGGCCAAGAAAAACAAGTTATGTTAGTTTCTGAAAACATTCATCGACCTGGACTTATTATCTAATTACCAGGCAAAGCAAACTCCTGGCATGGTTGGAGATAAGATAAGTTTTAGTATCAGCCTACCCAGATTGCATCTGCATAGAAAATTTCCCCATACTGTTATTTTCAGGGAGAGGATACGTTTTGATCTCATCTCTGGAGAAAGTATTGATTACACTGGCATTATGACGTTGTAATAATGTACATGGCATCAAAATTACTCTAGGTTCCTGTAAAATAAAATTGCTCTTACAATATTCTTCATAACTGATATGCATATTTTTGTTTTGTCAATCATAATAATTTGCTTTAATTAGTTTTTGTTAATGTACCTCAGTCAATGCTCACAAACCAGTCTAGTGTCCCAAAAATTTGGAGGTATCATGTTCCGTAAATTTTTGTTGTTTTCCCAAGCAACAATTTAGCTATTTATTGCACTTTGTAGTTTCTATACATTTATTATATTTCATTACATCCCACTGTGGTAGAATATAATAACTTGAAAATTTCGTATAATTTAATATCTTTTTAAACTAAAGACTTAATCGGCACTGTGTAGCAAGAATCGTACTCTCATACAATAGGTATCTATCACTATTAAGTGCGAAATTTAGAAACTTATTTGCGAATTTTCATATATTTTCATTCTTATATTTTCAAATGTAAAACAAATATTCTTATATTTTCAGTTGTGAAAATATCAGATTTGCCATCATGTCAAGCGACGTTTGATTGTGTGCTTACAGAGATTGTATCTGAAGCCACAAAAAGAAGCATTTTGTGAGGTAGAAGAAATAAATGGCTATGGAGATTAATTTTTACAGATAAACCATTTAAAATGTCACATTTTGTATCACACGATGAAATGAAATATATCCGGTGTTTATATATTTAAAAATAGACAATTACTTTCTCAGACACAAACATCCTTTGCTTTTTCTTTCTATCACAATGGCTTCAATTATTAGAGGCATTATGGTTCTAGTCAATGCATACATGCCAGGCTTATTTAGTACATCAAAAGTGTAGATGAACATTATCTGTAGCTGTACATTACGTTACATATCGATACAGGTATGAACGAAGAGGAAAATGATTAATATTTTTCATTGCTACTGAATATTAAAATAGTTTTTATCCGACAAGCATCCTTTTGTATTGATTCTCCACTTTTTGTACCAATGTGTGTATAAACGGCAAAATTATATACACTTCGATTTATCAACGAATTGTTTCATCCATAGTAACAACCTGGGATTTTCCTTTAAAATGATATCATCTTTTCTCCATCCTGACTATTGTAACTTGACAAATGTCGTTGTCACAATACATCTATTTCTCTATACTTCAAAAGTCGTTAGGTACGATCCTTGTTTTAACAGGTATCAGTGCGAACGGAGCATGTTTGCTGTCATTGCCGTAGCTGTCCACTTTCCTTTGAATGAGTTTTCTGAGCCTTCATGTGTGATACGATGCACGCTGTTTTCAAAATGTATGTAAATATGTATATATGGTGTGATTTCATATCTTTTACGTCATTATAAGCTCGATCACGAATATGAACAGATTTTCAAATCATGCCACCATAGTTAAATCGTATACATATTTACTAAAATTATTTGGTAGGGAAAGTTTTATTTGTTTTGACAAACTAATTTCTAGCAATTTCGAGAGGTTACAGCTTTAAAATTCATATAAAATCTGACAACAGATATTTAGAATGAGGCACGTTTCAAAGAACGTTATTGACTTGAAGCACCAAAGCATTGAAACCTAAACCTATACTTTATTCCACGTGTCAAGTAAAAGTATCAAAGAAAATTATTGCAAGAATTGGCCTCTTTCCTGTAGGAAAAGTGTCTGGAAGATTCCTAGATATTCCAGCTGCAGTTACAGGTAATGTCCATCTAAACTTCTGATATAATAAACAATGTTTAGGAAATTGTCCTTCTTTCAGTTCGCAAATTTACCTTTTAAGCAGATTTTTATTTCTTCTTGCAAATAGTTTTGCATGGTTCAAATCTTTTTTTTTTTTTTTTTTTTTTTTTTACTGTGGTCACTTAATCATCCACAACCACCATCACTCCCGCCTCCCCAAATTCGCAAGTCCACAAAATGCCTAATTAAGATTCAGTTAAGACTTTTATTTGTTTATCTTTAATTTAATTCTATTTATATTTGGTAAAAGTTTTAGATACACCTGCATGCATAAATAAATACAATCATGCATACAAATTCAGGGGTATTTTTGGCTGGCCACTAAATTATTGAGGATGCTCTAAAATTGCAGCAATCAAAATTAGTCAATAAAATTGTCCGTAAAACTAAATGGTTGTCCACACTATAAATTCCCTAAGGCACTTCCACTGAAATTTAATAATCAAGAGTAAGTCGAATTTGGCACCTAAGGTCTAATCAAGTTATCAATTTCATTTCTTAATAAATTATGGCAAACATGTATGACTGAATCAAAATTAGGCCTTTAAAACTGACGACTTTTCCGTTTTTCTATATGTTCTTTGAGCAAAAATGAACTCTGACATCGATATAAAAGAACCAGTTTCAAAGAGGTAAAATAGATATCATATTATCACATTTGCATGTCTATAAATTAAAACTTGTCCTGTATATGTATCATTTTTTAAGTGATATTTTCAAATCTTTCTCTGTATTATGAGTACAGCCGGGATTGTTTATAAGTTCAGAATTACTATTGGTTTAAAATGTTTATAAACGTGTATTCCTGATATAAATATTAAGTTAATGCAAAATAATCTTCTTTTGTCTTTCACAATAAAATGTTCATTTTTTTCATTTACTAATATTTTATTGTTTGTTTCATACAGTTTTTGACATTTCATTTTATTGATTTTTTTTCTCCATCTTACATCGCATATGACTGTATCATGCAAGTTGCAGAACCTCTTTTTGTATGTTGAATTATCTATAAGTCATACCTTGAAGAGCACAAATACAGCCATAACTGGCAAAGTGTACGTATTTGCCATTATAATGTATCTACACATAATTATGAAAGAGTAATTGCCCATCCACATCGAAGAATTGAAGTAAAGGTGCTCTGCATGACGTGGAGGGATTAAAACACATTCAAACTTAGTATATGGCTGTGTAAGAATGGTGGCTGATGTGAACGTAATTACAGGAGTAAAGATATGGTCCTGGTGTCTCCACTTTGGGTATTTGCTTTTGTGCAATATGCTATTCAATGCCAGACAATTGACAAGTCTGTTACATTGAGATTAACATCTGGCATTAGCAAGTCCTGAATCGCCAGATGATGGCGAGAATTAGACTTCGTATGCCGTCATTGTCTCTGTCAGGTAGATTTCAAATGATTAGTAAACATTAACACCTGGCATAAATAACAACTTGCAGACCAGTATACCCTACCAAAATAGACTGATTTTTCATCACGGTGATCAGAATCATTTAACGTCATATTAAAATCTAGTTGACCGACCGGGCTATGACTGTAATACCCATGGCAGCACGATGTTAAAATTTAGTTGTTCCGGGCTGCCTGGCGGACTTTTCTACAAACGTATAACTTTATTATGCTGTATTGGAAAGTTGTTTACTCGGATAATAAATAAGACTTTAATGATTGGACAGAAAATTATCATGTATTTATGAAAAAGCCGGCAGGATTTAGCGAAAAATATAAGTAATATTTACGACATGTGTACTGTACATTAGCTTCTTTCATATATAATTCATCAATGAAAAAATCTTTCGTGCTTTTATCGATTTTACTAAGGCATTAGATTATGTCGTAAGAAATAATTTACCATAACATCTCATCAAATTGTCTCTTTCGGGAAATATTTATGATAGCATTATGATACTCTTAAATCCAGGATTAAATATGAAAAATATGATTGGTAATGCATTTTCATATATCCTTGGGATTATGCAGGGCGAGTGACCGTCACCTGTCGTATATATAATGTTTTCAAATGATCTAGAGGTGGAATTTATATTTCATAGTATAGAGGGCAATGAAATTGGCATGAAAAAACTTTTAATTTTACTGTATGGCTATGATCTTGTTATATTCGAGCAGTGGCGTCACTAGGGTTGGTGTCAGCCAATGCGGTAACTCATGGTATCACTCCCATGGACCTCCTTCCTGCACAAAAGTTCCAAAATTTTATAGACAGTCATGTGCGGTAACACATGGTGTCACCCCCATGGACCTCCTTCCTGCACAAAAATTCAAACATTTTATAGACAGTCATATTGGTGTCACCCCTTCTGATGGTGTCACCAGGTGCGGTCCTCACCCCCTTAGTGACGCCACTGTATTCGAGTTCTTGTACTGGTGGTCTAGACATTTTGGATGAATGTTACAATAAACGAAAACTTACGGTCCCATTTCTAAGCCACCAGATATTGTGATATTTGGAAAAGGCGATTGGAGACTAACAAGGTATGGAGTTCACGACATTAAAAATGGTAAGAACTTGACATACCTTGTTATTGTGTTACATGTGGATGATCAATTGATGGAGCAAACAATATGTTAGCAGGTCAGGCCAGTAATGCAATTTATATTGCAAAGATATTTGTCTTTCTTTAAGATAAATGTACTATCTAAAAGATAATTGATCTAATGAGAATTTTCGCTAAACTAATAACGCCAATATGGAACTATTGCAGTAAGATATGTGGTTTCTATCTGCTAACATAACCTAAGGAGTATATTTACAAAACTGTATCAGGTAATTGGGAGTTACAAGAAAGATGAGGCACACAAATTATTATATTTACGGTGCACCTTGATGAACCTGTTATATTATTAAAGTGTACCTATCTATCTCTCTCTGTCTCTGTCTCTCTCTGTCTCTGTCTCTGTCTGTCTCTGTCTCTGTCTCTCTCTCTCTCTCTCTCTCTCTCTCTCTCTCTCTATATATATATATATATATGTGGTGCTCTATATATAAAATCAAATTTAAGACTGGTTCCTGAAAATCGAAAGTATATAAGTTCTATTTATAGTAGGACGCTAAATGATTTAGCAAGGTTACCACATAAGGTAAACTGGACTCATTTATTTAGACACATGTTGTCTAGAATGGAATTCTATGACGTTTCGACCAATCAGACGGGAGGTGATGATGAGATCTTTCTGGGTATTTTCAAACGAAGACTGACTGATAATTTCATTCAAAATTGAAAGGAAAGGATCTATATTCTAATAACAGCTTCGTTTTAAACAAACAGTACTTTTTCAGCCAAAAATGTCTCTTTATAATGTTAACATTCAGTGCCGTACTAAGGCCTTCCAGGGCCCTAAGCACTTAAAATAGTATGGTGTACCCCCCCCCCCCCATGTGTAGCTAAAAACAATATTAAAAGCTAAAAAGTGGGAAAATACCAGTGTCGCCATCATTCCAAATCAAAATACTCGTACATGCAATTTGAATATTTTTTTCTGGTGCCTATGTTGGGCTAGTGCCCTAAGCACGTGCTTAGTGTGCTTAATGGGTAATCCGGTACTGTCCATACTTAATAATTTAGGTGTACTATATTTGTATCATCAGATATAATGGAAAGTGAGGAATGTCTGTGGGCAAGACGTCACGAACCAATCAAATCAATGCTATGTACCATATACAACATATTGGTCGATGAGTATTAACTTTATTAGTCTGTGAGATCGAATAATGTTGTAGTTTAAATGTCTCTCGGTTGACCTCAGTGTGTGTACACAGTTAGAAATAACATATTAATATGAATTTCACTTTTCTTACAAAAATTATTGTATATGTTAGGAATGTGGGCAAGTATGTAAAGTAAATCTTGAACTTACCCCATGAATGCATCGATTCTGAAAATGGTTCCATATGATTCATTTGAAAATGTTCAATAGGCACGTAGTAACAAGATCTTTTGGAACTTGAATTCCCCTGGAAGCAATAAAATCCCACTGAATATAAGAACTCCAGACAATTTATTGTTCAATTCCCTTGAATGCAATGGTAAGTATATTATCTCCAAGCTAGAAACTTCACAATGGTAAGATCCAACGCTGAGCGAACCTCGACTGCCTTGAATCCTTGGAAGGATACAAGTCGTCAATTGGATAAAATCTCACAAATATCATCAGAAATCGTCAAACCAAATGCCTGCAAAGAAAAGGAAATGATTACAATGTGTACTGACGTGACATATGCACCGTTTCTTCTTTGAAGCCTTCAGTTATATTTTTTTTGGGAAAACTGTTAAGTCCTTTCCTCGAACCTGATTAATATTTTGAGAAATTCCAACGTGATTGTTAAAGCTGTGTTATTCTCTTCAGGTCTCTGTGGAATTCATATTCAGTCAGACTATCTCGAAAATTGCAAGCAGACGGGTTTGTTTATATATAACCGTGTTTTCTTCTGGAATGTAACGACATTATGGCATTATATGAAATGATGAGTCTATCGGTAAATGTTATAGGTTTCTGTTTTTAAAAAATGCTTTGTAATAATCAATCATCTGTCTGCACTAGGTTTCCTTTGGTAAGCAAATATAGGAATTTCATGTTTTTCTGCGTAGGATATATTATTTTTCTTCCGAACGACCATAATTATATTTACTAAATTATTAAAGTTTGTCTCTTGCATTACCATGCTATCATTTAATATTGATTATCCAAAAATTAGCTTCTGTTACAAGAGATAAACCCCATGTTGCATTGCTAGCTAATCAAAGAGCACATACAATGATTCAGAATCATTAAATTTACCGGGATGGGATGGAATTGGACAATACTATCAGAGACTCTGGAAGGCATCAATTTAAAATACCAAGGACGTGGAGCCGAATAGACTTTTTGTTTTGTAGCAACCATATATTTGTTGTAGATAAAGGTGAGGATATAAACAGCGAACAACAAGGTAGACTAAATCCATTGTTTATATTATGATCATTTTTAAATGAAAACAAACATCACTGAAGAGACAGCGCTAAGCATAAGACTTACAAAATGTATGGTTCAAAAACTGTATGCCTTATGCTTACGAAAGCTTAGTTAAATCTGTACGATATTTACTCAGCAATTCTAATTCTAGAATATAATCGGAATATGCGTAAATTCTATCTAAACACTGCGCACTTATGTTCTTCCTTTTGGAAGGCACTAAAACATATTATTACGAAAAATGCAACACATGGTTTTGTGGAGCTAGTGTTATCTTTTGCCGAGGTAAATAGCATTAGCTTCATCTTTATATTTGGATCTAGTACTTGTAGATGAAAAGGCATTCAATATGAATAAATATGTGTGATATATGAGTCTCTTCAAAACAAAACTATTATAGGTGCAACTCTTGCTCCCAAACCTTTCTCATATTTATTCTGTACTCATCCATTCATTTCCTTTTAAATGGTGTCGGTAGTGATGTACACAAATAGAAACAAACTAATCGGATATTTTTTCCAGGAATCTTGTACATCGATGTGGTAATATTTATAAAACAGGAAGCGTGAACGTAGCTATTTTGATCCTTAATTAACTTGCATTACTTGGCCGTCATAAAATCGATAAATAATTAATTTTAAAAAGGAAATTAGGCATATATACAACGCTATATCTGTTACACAACTAGCTCAGGGGATTACAAAAATGCTAGCGAAATATGTCAATCGGAGAGAGTTTATGCAATACCCCACCCTACCCTATCCACCAGCCCACTCTAAATGTAAAAATCTTATAAAACCCTATTTTATGCGGGGAATAAATCTATGTTGTGACACACATTTCATACCAAGTTCCCCAATATATCTCAAAACGGTTCAGATGATATTAACTGTCAAGGATGTGGCCTTAGAGGTGGAAGGACGGGCACAAATTAAAATGGGTAACGCTCCTGTTGATTAGTCGGAGCCAATTTTTTATAAGCCACATTTTCTAGTCATACTACAAGCGCGTTTTAAGCTTCACAAGGTTAAGAAGATATGGAGTGTAAGTGGTTTTCAAATATAACAAGACAACTCGGAAAGTACAAATCTGATCTTAAATGGGACATGCAATTTTGTCTTCATAAAAAGCATGCTACGTTGCATAAAGATATCTCCAACCCTTCAGGAGATATTACCCAGAAAAGAATGTGACCTACGGACGGAAGCAATTTGTAATGGAAACGGGGACAACTCTTACAATGCTAATCACACAGACTCCCATAGGGACACCACTAGTCATGATACATAGACAAAACATGTGCGTTTTGTTCCAAATGGCTGGAAGAACGAGTTTCATAAGGCGTACGAATATGTCCAGGCCGTTAGGCATAAACGTATGTTCCCCGAGCTTCTCGTCCGACTCGGAACAAAACACATATGTAGTTTTGTATTTATTACATATCCCTCTTTTCTTCACACATTCTATTAAGTTATGTTTCAATGTATATCTTGATAAATGAAGCAGGCATTTGGCGTTTTATAAAAAGTATTGTTCAACCCTCAGAAAAACGTCCATATACGTAATAGGGGGCTAGGCCTAGATATCTACTGTGCAGTTGCGTCATCTGTATGTTTGCATTGCAGAAAGGGATTTACTGCTTAACTTTGAATTTCTTTTTATAAAAAAAAAATGTTGCCTGTGCCATATAAATGAATTTTTAAACTGCAGACAGAGGCAAGTGGATTTTTTTCTTTCTTCTCAAGTGGAACATACGTTTTGGACCATTAAGTGATCCTTTTTCTTACACTATACTTACTGGATAGACACTCTATTTCCAAGCAAATTTTTGGAAAACATTCACAGACTAACAGTATTTAAGTACATTAAATTTTATATAGAAAGCTAATTAATTTACAGTACGTTATAACGCTCTATTTCTATGTTGTCTTATAATACAATAAATTACTGATGCACATAACTTTAAATGATACTTTAAGTATCTCAGGGACAATAAAA
>JAECUM010034432.1:0-18073 GCA_016617855.1 Megalonaias nervosa
GTGTGTGTGTGTGTGTGTGTGTGTGTGTGTGTGTGTGTGTGTGTGTGTGTGTGTGTGTGTGTGTAATTGATGCTTTCCAGTCAATCGCATATTGTTGCGAAAATTGTAAATAAATCATTCTGATATTATTTATTAGCATTAAAAGTTATTTACTCAATATTCATGATAAATTTTAGTTCTAACAGATGCTTCATTTTTTATAAATAAATATTAAATTTAACTTGGTTGTATGCATAACGTTGACACCTCATGGTGACAGTTATAGCTTAATTCACGTTTGCCAATTCGATGTTTATTGTGTCCTTTTCTTAAGGAAATTAACAAATCTGTGGCTTACTTGCTACCTTTTATTCAAAATAACAAAATGTGTGTGAACTCTCTACTGTAGCATACACTCATTTATACAACTCTCTCTCTCTCTCTCTCTCTCTCTCTCTCTCTCTCTCTCTCTCTCACACACACACACACACACACACACACACACACATACACACAAACACACACACACACAAACACACAAACACACTTTAAGGATTATATGCAGCTCTGGGTGATAACACCATGCATTAGATGAATTAAATTATTACGATTGCATTTCCAGATATAGTAAAATGGCAAGCATTATGTATATGTAATACTACCATTCGCCTTCTATCAGACCTTTCAAGAGCATCCGAGTTACGTTATTACATGAATGGTATTTGAAATAGGAAAAAACAATTATTTGATTCATCTCAAAATCATTTAAATTATACTTCGATAAATACACGACTATGATCATTTAATTTATTTTGCTTTTTGTTGTTATTCAACAACTAGAAACCATAATTTCAGCATGTACTACGATATATACACAGTGTGTCCCATTAATATTTCCTGAGGTACTTGACACTAAAGTTTTCTAGGTCACAAGGTTTATTGACAGCTTTGTTTGATGCAACTGCTTTGGAAGAACGTTGCATCGTGGGTAAATTCGGCGAATTAATAAGCCAAGGGACATAACAACTGTCATCGAACAGGCCTATATGATGAAATTTGTTATTATAGGATTAAATGATAATAACCGGGTATTTATCGAATTGTAAATTTTACCTAATCACTCACAAAGTAAATAAAATCCGAAGGACTTTATGTTAAGTTTGTGAGTGATTAGGTAAAATTTGCACTTTTAATGAATTGCCAGCCGTGGTTATTTAATCATTATAATTCCAAATCAACGTATTCCGTCAAGAATACATTTGAATTTAAGTAACATGTAGTTTCGTTTCATTAGCTGTACAGAATCAAAACAGACTGACGACTATCACAGTTACGTTTATTCAGAAACTTCGTACGTTATGTGTTTGGTAATGAATGCACATAGATTCTGCGCATTTCGTATTTCTTTTTATAAAACAAAACGAACAACGTTCTTGTTGATTTTTGGTTAGTTCCTATCTGCTACGTCAAATGACCATGACATCATTTTAACAGCTGATTTAATGAGTGTGCTAACTGGATTTTCGAAGCAAAACTAATGGTAGACCTAATTATGGATTTTATCAATGAACAACATGAAAATATGAACAAGATGATGTAATCCCTTACCAAATATTGGTAATAATGAATTAAACTGTACACAGGAATAACATTTTATATTATGTGCAACAGCGTTAAAACTTAACAAGACCCTTTAAGTTTTCTCATGTGAAGTGAAATGTTCAGTTGTTAAAGGTAGAGTTTCTTGCAAAGCCAGCCATATGCTTTGTTTGGTTAGAGAGTTAAGTGTTGGAGTGTAGCTAGCCATATGCGTTTGTTTGATTGCATAGTTGAGTGTTGGAGTGTAGCCGACCATAACGTTTGTTTGGTTTTATGAGTTGAGTGTTGGAGCGTAGCCAGCCATATGATTCATTTGGTTGCATAGTTGAGTGTTGGAGTGCTGGATGGAATGTGCGGTTAAAGTGTTTGAACTTCGGATTCGAGACTTTATCAATGGTTGCAGAATTTGATCTGAAGTGAAGAGATTGATTTTACAGACGGAGCTTGACCACGAGTAGCCATATTTTTCAAAATGGAACTAATACGTTGGTTTTCCTCAGTGTTAGGTCAGCAACTGTACGTTTTAAGATACTCCTCACGTTTCTTTTCTGTCATAAACAAAATATTTCTGGTAGCAAAACCACCATTACTCATATCCTGAATTGCTATTGAACGGAGTGAGTGACCATTGAATTGTTTGGCTTTGACAATGACTATTTCTTTTGAAATGTCCTCCAAATATTTATTTGAGACTGAGTGACCATTTTGCAAAGAATTCTTATGATATTCTTGACCTAATCAGCTGGCATTTTTTGTAACTCTGGATCATAAAAATTTCGGTTGGGCCTGAACGTGGTCATTCAACTCATCTGTCATAAGTGTGTTAAGTCCAGTTTGTATCCAATACTTTCATTGCGCCAATATTTAAGGAAATAAAAAAAATAAATTCAGAGCCACATAGTTATAACACTGTGCAAGCTAATTTTGAATTACACATAAAGAAGACATTTCCTACAATCTGAACTTAACTTTCATATTTATTATTGGGTTTTAATGTAGGTAATATGGTAACAATACGAACTGTATTCTTCAGCATTTCAACGTTTTCAAATTTATACGGAAGCTTTATTTCTTGAGACGAACTTTGGTAACCAAAGGATAATGTAGTTTATGTTTAATTTAGGTGAATGGCTACACTTTAGAATAATAATTTAACTTAGAAAACAATCAGCTATATGGATTATTATATACATTTTTCAATGGTGTGGATTCGCATAGTTGGAGGGGGCCTCATATGATTGTCATATCAACAAAAAGTTACCGTTGAAAACGGTAGTGCCATGTTTTAATTCCTCTTCAGATAATTTCTTGAATCTTATTATATGCTCCTCTGTAACTTCAAAATTGACTGGCCCAGTTCCCACGCTATTATTATTGTTGGTGTGTATGCCTTATGTGGCGGAGGTCATGGGGTGCTTCTCGAGCTATTCTGTATTTTCGTGTTGTTCTGTTTTGTTTTCATCGTTTTTAATATCAATCACAATATCAACAAAATCCATATCCATCTTTTCCAAGGGTTGCTAGTATTTCTTTTAGTTCCTTGTCATCTATTTCTTCGATATATGGAGAGAGTTGCTGTGAAAAATCTTCGTAATCGGTCATTTTCCTGGACCATGTAGCAGACGAACGCCAAAATTGTATGGTAAAGAATGCAGTTCAATGAAAGAATATTGGTAAAGGAATAAAAATGTAAAATGTGTATTTTTTGCTGAATTACAAATTTAAATGATTAACGAATCGTTTCTTAATGCCATGTCCGCAATGTTACTTTACATTGCAAACATTACTAGAAAGCTGAAGTAGTTCCAGAATTTACCGATGTAAAACAATTTTACACAAGTCTCAGGTGACCGTTAATATCAAATCACATTGCAGAAAATCCATTTCGTTCATAATAATTAGAATTATACGTTTGTGTCTTATAGTATGGTCGTACCTACATAGCATAATGACACGTGTTACATAGGTGTCATAGGTTTATCTTATATAGGGTGAGTACTGAGTAAATACACATATACAGATCAAAACTTGGGTAAACATATATACTCAGCTGCTACACGATTTTCACCCCAAATCAAAACTCTGTTAAGCAATGGAACCTTGATAACGCAGTAACCTGACTTAACATCGAGCGTAGAGGGTAGCCATTTATATCTAGACACGTTTAACTGTTAAAGGTTTTCCTAATACGTTAAAACTGAGATTATCGACAAAACTCTGAATACTATTTCAGTAAAAATGGGAAGTTCAAAATGCATTCTTTACTCATTTCATGGAGGTAGTCTCAGAATGTGATAAAAGAGAAATCCTGTATTTTCGGGTAACACGTGCGCATTTTTCTTGTATAATTTGTTTTTGTTTTGTTTTGTTGGGGTTTTTTTCTCACAGCGATGTCGTATTCAGTTCAATATTAAATGACAATTACAAAACAACAAATGTTTATTCCCACGCATTTGGGTTTTGGATGCACTTGATGATATTTATATATTTTTACAAGGAGTATGTTATATACGCATATTTTATACGTGCAGTGTTTCTAAAGAGACGGACAGCATTTGGGTTTTGGATGCACTTGATGATATTTATATATTTTTACAAGGAGTATGTTATATACGCATATTTTATATGTGCAGTGTTTCTAAAGAGACGGACAGCATCTCTCTTAAAGGCAATGAAGACTCTTTACATCATATACGTTGCC
The DNA here is from genome assembly GCA_016617855.1 of Megalonaias nervosa. Classification (NCBI taxonomy): domain Eukaryota; kingdom Metazoa; phylum Mollusca; class Bivalvia; order Unionida; family Unionidae; genus Megalonaias; species Megalonaias nervosa. Next base: position 4,280 of record JAECUM010034432.1, read on the forward strand.
AGAAACCAGCAACAATTAATTCGTCCATGTTTTTCCATTATTTTACTAATGTATAATTGCTATCATCGGAATTATTACCAGCTCGTAAGCCCCCTCCCCACATCACTAGGATTTCTTTTCGATCAACATCGATTAAAACTTGATCCGGACCGGCATGCGCGCTGCATGCTAACCTGTTGTGGCTAAAGCCACTAGTTGTTCATGTGTATTCATCAATAACTTGGAGTGGTGGTGGTGGCAGCGTCGATGATTCCTCGTGGCGATGCTGATTGTTTATCCTTTAATTGTTTCACTTTACTGATAAAATCCTGATAATTAGCGTCGACAGTTTGTTTCTGATCTGTTCAATACTCCTGATTCTCGATATACCATGTCGATCCATTGATATCGTTTAACATTATTATAACTTGTGACTTTTTAAACTGGATTTTTACCCTCATTGGTTGAAATACCCTGTATCTGGATTGAACTGTTCCTCAGCTATTTTTGCGACGTCTTCGAGTTCAGAACGAGTTTGATCAAATGCCTCAAGTCGAAACCTTTTAGTAGTTTTTGAAGAATTTACTGTGTTGCCGCAGTTGCAACAACTATTTGTCTGGTTAGTGTGAAAAGTTGGTCATACACTAGTTCGGAACCCGCAGCAGGATCTTCTTTCATCAGCTACCGTACCTACAACTGTTCTTTGAATGCGTCTGTGCGTGACTCCAACAGGGCTGTTGTTGTATCGGACATTATTGATTTACCCACAAATTAATTAAGAAATGCACACATCAAGGAGCAACACCCTAGTTTTTGTTATTCGACACCTCGGGCGCACACACACATTCACACGCGCACACATAACACACACACACACACACACACACACACACCAGGAAACATCTCGTTCCTTCAACAGTTTTTAACGGGTCTTTTTCTCGTGAAGGGTTTGAGGTTTCTGTATCCCCCAAGAAAAACACATGGAAGAAACTGGCGGAGTTTATCGCTGTCATATAGCTTTCCTGAGTTTTTGTACCGGGGTTTTTCGCCACTTTGGGGCACAAAATGGTGGGATGCGCAACACCCAACCACTATATTCTACTAAGAAAAACTAATTTTGCTGATTTAGATTTGCTGGTCTTTAAAAGTTCCATAATTTATACTTTTTCAAAATTTAGTACATTGCCCGAATGATCTAGGAGCAAGTGTTAATTTATGTTTTAACTTTAAAAAGCACGATAAAAACATAGTAAGTTTATAGCTCTTTGAAACTCACCTTGATTGGTCGTTAGTCGTGTTTGAAGGTACAATGAATGTATTACGTTTTTGAAGTATTGCAAATGTTTACATTACAAGATTCATGGTCGCGGTCAAAATACATCTTACTTACTACTGTTGTAATACATAACATGAAACGTTTTTGCAAACATAATACATCCTAGCGCCGCTATTAAGCAGTTTGAATAAAACTGGAATGATCACAGGATTTGGATTTATTTTCCGCCTCATGACACCATTAGTATAAACGCTTTGCTTACTATAAATCCTAGGTAGGCAACCTATTTTTCAATGTAGCCACAGGTGTGGCGAATGTGAAGTGAAATTTGCCACACCATACAAAAATTGAACAACAGTTTCACTCCTGCCATATATATTTGAAATGTGCATTACTATTGGTTTTAAAATGTTTTGGAAATTTATCTGTGTATATCACGTAACCAATTAAATGAAGTAAAAATGCATGCTCCATTTCTGGAGAACTAAATAAACTTTAATTGAAATATCAAGTGAAGAGACAGACCCATTATTTAGAATTCATCAGGAGATCAGTGAAGATGTAAGTGCAGTGTAAAAGGCAGAAACTGAAAGGTTTACCGTATGTTATCAAAGAAGATATTACCAAATAAATAAGTTCATTTGTGTATGAACTATCCAAGCAACCATGAGTTGATTCAGTCTGGTTCTTCGACTCTAAACCTTTTGCAAAATTTACCAAGAGTAAAAGGTACAGGATCCGAGGATTTGACAATTTTGACAAGTTTAGACAAGAAATTTTGAACACAACGAAATAAAAATGGTACCTTGACTACCATTATTACCGTCCATTGCCTCTGCTCTTTCAAGCGTGATTTAAGTTTTGATATATTAATATCACTTGATGTGTTAACAATGAATGGTACTCTTAGAAAATAAGTAAACAAAAATGTGATTGAGTATGGTTCTATTTACATAATCAACTCTGGTGCACTGCTGGATAGGGATTTGCCAAAATTATGTTAAGTTTACATATTCACTCGAGACTATGACGTTTCTTTACTGTTGCTTCAAGAATGATAGCCATAATTAAGAAATGGGCAACCAGTTGGTAATGCATTTTCGTACAACTACTCACTCGCGGATAAAGCCGAAAAATATGATAACCTCTGTTGTTTGTTTGTTTGTTCTTTCATCTCTTCTTTCCTCATAGTGTCAAATGCATGGTTAGTTTACAAAATGCATTACATACAATTGTATTTGTGCTGCAATAATGTAGTCTGTTCTAGTCTGGAGAGCATTCAAGGACATTTTCTTGGCATATATCAAATCATTGATCGATATGTAGTTTTTCTTAATCTATATGTGGTATTTGTTACCACTTTCTCTGTTGATCACAAATATGGTGCGTTTCATATGTGAGAAATTGATACTTTTGCACTGAAAATGGAAAGCTCAAAGATACAATTGTTATCTGCCAACTGTTTGGATATTTACAACATCCCTTTGCAGATGACACTACTTGAATTCTTGATTGCTGTTTTGAATCTCAGAAATCCTTCATTAAAGTTAAATTTCTTTGCAAGGATTTCGACCTGAAAACATTGCCAAAATAATAGAGATTTGGATATGAAGCAAGAGGTACAATGCAGAAGAGTGTCATAACAGATTACAATTAGAATGGGTGATTGAATTTACATCATTGAACTTCAAGTTTTTGGTGGATCTTGATACACTGGTTAAAACGAATTTGGAAAATATATAGAAATGATAAAAAAATTTAAAACATTGGGAAAAGTGATCTTTAGCACCAATTGGTACAACAAGAGTTTGAAACTTTTAGTTACTCTAAAGCATAATCAAAAGTTTATCTCGTTACCAAATATTCCGCGAAAGTGTATCCGGGAATTAATGAATTATATTTCCCCTTTATATGGCAGTCAAAAGTGGAAAAAGTTTAAAGAGAGATTATGCATCAAGTTCTTTCTAAAGGTGGCTTGGCGATGATAGACTTGACAAATTTATATTAGCTTTGAAAATAACATGGATTCGTAGAGTTCTTCAATCTACCAGTAAATTTGTAAATGTGTTTGAGCATGAAATATTGAGACTAAATATGTTTCTATTATGGGATGAAAATATAATGACATTGTCCAAAAAAGAGAAAAATGCATTTTGGCGTGATAGTTTATTTGCTTGGAAATAGTTAACAGAGACAAATTTAGTCTGGACAGGAGATGAGCTCATGAAATCAACCTTACGGATTTTACGTATATGGGTGAACAAGGCAAGTTTTCTATAAAAGCAGGTGCAATCTATATTGGCGATTTCTTTACAGATCAGGGAACTGTTATTTTTTATTTTGACAGTTATAAGCTAAATATGGTCTCACCACGAATTTCCTTACTTTTTAAGGTATAATTCAGTGTCTACAGTTCTTCTGTAAACCGTTACAGTTAGATGTAACGACACCAGTCAGACAATTTATCCCTTTCCATTTGGAAATTGTATTTGAAAATATAAAAGGCTGTAAAGAGATTTTGAAAACCGATGTTAAATGAACTAGTGGAAATAAATGGAATGAAACTTTCAATTTGAATATGGATATGTGATATATCGTATATGCTAATGTATTTTTAATAACAAGACACTCGAAATTACAATGGTTTCAATTTCATTTTACCGACAGAATTTTACCAACGAATTCATTTTTATATAAAATAAAATTGTCTGATAACGATAAATGCACTTTTTGTAAACAAAATATCCCAGAAACATTACTGCATTTGTTTAAGGAATGTAATGTGATAAACAGGCTGTGGAATCATGTGTCCCACTGGATTGGGAATAAAATGAACAAAAACATTGTGCCAAGTGCCAAAACTATAATATTGGAAGCTACAAGTAGAGATAGAACATTTGAGCAGCCTATTTCATTTTTATTTTCTTCCAGCCAAATACTACATCTAAAGTGAAAAAGGATGTGCATAAATAACGTTTCGGAAGAACGACAGAGTTCATTGAAATATTGTCTCAACATTAATAAGCACACGCCTTGGTGGTAAAAATATGCACGTGCAAAGATTGTACCTTAGTATGTATTGCAAACATAGCAAGTAGCTAAAATTTATTTTTTCAAAGTTCTCTCGAACTGGATGTCATATTATTCATAGAAGGTATTTACGGCCATTCCGTGCTAAATCTGAGGTGACTTAAAGTTTCCAAGAATCCTGACAAATTAAATGTTGTTAAACATAATTAGATATGTAACTATTGTGCAACGATACATTGGACGAAGAAAATACAATTTGTATCTATTTCGTATCTATTTCTATATCTCTTCAGAACCTAATTCAGTACCAAAATATGGATTTCGATACTCAGAGTTATTTGTTAATATTAGTATGATTATTTGAATTAATAATAAATGTAATAGCCCAAATGAGAAATAAATTTCCCAGTCTTGTAGTTGACATTGTATGGGGTAGAAACTAGGTTCGTTTCTGCGTCAGCATTTATCTCCGTTCTGCCTGTTAGTGTCTTCCCGTTTTCTTCTGCTAAGGATGGAATACAGAGCGAAATAAGCCAACACCATAAACGTAAAATAAGAAATATCCAGTGTTTTAAAAAAAAAACAGGGCATCTATTGGATACGATGGTATGCTATTATATGATGAGGGTGTAAATATATAGAAAATTAGTCTCCTTCCGAAGTTTGGTAGCAGCATTGTTTACTTACATGGGATATCTACTTTTTCTTTCTTAAAGCTCATTTTTTTTATATTTTAGCACATCATATGTGCCCTTTTTGATTACTTCTTTTTCCGTTTCTGCTTGTCGTGTTGTATGAATCTGTATTAACTTATTTCTGTGGAGAAGGGCTTATTTAATGCTTTGAGAATTTGTATCTGTTACTACTCCATGGCTTTAAACTAAGTAACAGAAAAGAGCTAAAACAAATAAGTTCTGTAAGATTCAACAAATAATCTATTTCGCTTGAATACAAAGTGAAAATTTAAAATTCAGTTACAGTATATTGAATAGTCCTAAAAGTTCTGTTACAATTCCAAAAGTATAGAGTATTCCGAATGTATTACAGCGGTTGTCCGAATAATTCCGACCTTGAAACTCCTGATGTACCAAAAGCCAGGAATGTGGTGATGTTCAGACAGTTTTGATGTATCACAAGGATATAATCCGAACTATCACTGAGTGGATTCCCACTTATCCCAAGTATTGAATATTTTGTAATTACCGGTGAATTATTTAAATAAATAAATCCCTCAAATATTAACTGAACTCAGCTTGAATAATTTTGACTAAGACTGATGTTAAGATATTAAATGAGTAATTCTGAAGAAAGCAACATTTATATAAGACACACTAACAGAACCAGCATGAGGGTCATTTTCCTATAAAAGTCCTAAACAACTTGCTTCCATGACAGTCTTATTTTCTACACAAACGTAGATCTTGAACGCAACATGTTTACCTCCATGTAATAACGACATTATAACACAATAAAAAAGTCATAGACAAGAATTAGCTACGTAATATGTTGTTTATTAATAAAATGACATTACTCAGATAGGCCTAACTCCTACCCTCAATTATGGACAAAGGTCAATTACACAATACAAAAAATATACATACCTTTCTCTCTAGCTTTCAGCTCTTTCAGTTCATCTTCAAGCTCCTTCAATTCGTTTTTATTTTCTCTCAGTTCATCTTGCAGCTCCTTCAGTTCCTGACTTTGGTTTTTACTGGCCTGCAGTAGCGTTGTTCTTACATCTAATATAGGTATTAAATTCAATGTAATTAATAATTTTGCTCTAAACACGTTCTAAATTGATTCGTAAAAGGTACATCTTTATTTTCAACTGATATATTTGAATTTTATTTAAATTTAAATACAACGGAACCTCTTTAATCCGGACATCTTCTTTCCCAGTAGATATGTCCCAATTAATGAGTTTTCCGGATAATTGAATCATTCACATTTTAATTTTACGGTGTCATCATACTGTATACAGTACATGTACATGTATTCGATGGCTGTACATGTACTGTATATTCAATAATGGCTGGAAGAAATTGATGAATACATCTAATAACTTATGTTTATTTCACTTTATTTTAGCATGCACCGGCATAACTGAGATCCTCATTAGTTCTGCTGAGTCGGCAGGTACGGACAACCATTTGTCCTTGTTCTTTTTATATCAGCAAATGTCGACTTAACAAAGTCTAAGGATGACTCAGATATAAAATATGCCGGTAGACATCATGAATGTTAGCTTTAATGTTATGTCATTTATGCTGGCAAAACTTTTTTATGCTGGCTGGTACCTCTACTCATCTATGCATACTTGATTGTGTCGCCATTATAATGTAGTATGTACAATGGATGCAAATTGATATCTCCCAGTTAAATGCGTTACAATAAACTAACCAAATGCAGTCACCTTTATCAGTCGTATTTTGCAACTGTTATAGCTGCTAATGGGCCGATAACTGACGTCGCCTTTTATTCTGAAATGACGTCTTATACTGTCCAAATCTTAAATCAATCAACTTTATTTGTGCAGCCATCAGCAAACTGTGATTGTTAGATACAGTTACTAAAAAACAAAGAGACTTAATACCATACTTGATTTATTAATCATATGTTATGTCAAAAGTGTGGCCGATTTGATCTCAGTGTCTTTATTTAATTATTAACACACCCATTGCCGAGTAGTAAAACAACTCAGACGATGTTCATACAATCACTGGTTACAATACGGTCACGCTACTTGTAATTTCTCCACACACATGATCACGTGATTAATCTGTAACTTTAACTTGCCACTAGACTTTTACGAATCAGAGATTGATAAATGGACACCCTCCAAAATGTTTGGGTTATTGAATCTGTGTTATCCGACTGATTGTATTTTCATATAAAACTTTTTATTTTTATTTTTGAAGGATTATTTCCGGATTATCGAGGCACGTTTTATAGCAATTTTACATTTTTGTCCCCAATTTTGATTTTCAAACACTGATTTCTGAAGAAAAGGAGCAAATTAACATTTAATAATTCTGTTCGGTTGAGCTATGTCTAGAAAGCGAGGTTTCCGGACAAACGGAATCAAGATTAACGAGGTTCCTCTGTATTTGATTGCTTGCGATTAATTTGCTTTAGTACTCATTGTAGAATACCATGACGTGGCCTTGTTGGTTTTCTTTGCATTTTATAAAGGAAAGATTACAAAATTATTTTAAAAAAAGTTTAGAAAAATGTAAATAAGTATTATATTGTGTTTTCATTTAGCGTTCTCGCTTTTGTTTCAATTCTTTCAGTTTATCTGGAAGGTCTTTTAATTGCAGACCGTGGATTTCATTTTCTTTCAGTTCATATTGCAGCTCCTTTATTTCCTGGCTGTGGTCTTTGTTCGCCTGCGTCAGTGCTGTTCTTAAATCTAAAACAAGCATCAAATTCAATGTAATGTCTGAGTTTTCGATAAACATATACGTTTTAAAATGATTCGGAGAAGCATCAGTATTTTCTGGAAACCAAAGGCGGATATATTAGATTTACTTTTAAAATTATGTAGTTGATTGCTTGAGATTAATTTACTTTAGTACGCAGTTTAGAATTCTACGAAGTGGCCATGTTATTTAGTTTGTCTTTTTGGGGGGGGGGGCGCTGGAGGGGGTGGGGGTTGTTATATGAAGATAAGGTACCAAAAATTGTGCCAAGGATTATAAAAATGTAAATAAGTATTACATAGTTTTCTCATCACCGTTCTCACTAGCTTTTGATTCTTTCAGTTCATCTTTCAACTCCTTCAACTGCTGACTCTGGTTCTTAAGATTCCCCGCTTGTGTTGTCAAGACTCCGATTACACTCTTCAATTCCTGCTTCAGGTTACGATTTTCCTGATTTAGGTTTCGAAGTCCCGTCATTGATTCAATTCGAATGATTTTTTCCTTTCGAAAACCTATCTGTAAAGCACGAATCCAGTCTAGGTGCATTGGGGATATTTCCAAGGTGTAGTTCCATATCGGTTCGGCTTTTTCATATGTTCCAATGTTTCGAGACATTGTTTGGTTCAACTTCAAAATCAGCTGATCTCTATCTTGACGATCCTTGCGCATTTTTCGTTTGATTTTTGTCATGCCGGACTTGAGGTTCAAAATATCCTTCTGTACTTCACTAAGAATCGGGTTGGTTTCCTCCGCAGGCAAACATTTCACTGAAACAAGTGAAGCTATAACGAAGACACAGGCAAAACTCGTTAAAAACTTCATTTTTCGAGTTAAGTTCGCAATACATAAAATGAAAAGAAATACGATACGATGTACAACTCATACGTCCATGCAAGTGTAAAAAAGATTAACATGTTTTTTGAATGAATAAGTTTCCAGAGTCCAATCTAATTTTAAGTGGACCATCACCGTGGAAAGAGAATTATATACACTTTTATTCAACTTTTCATTCCTTTTTTCCCTAATAATGATTGTGTCACTCGCAATTGTAAAGTGAAAGCGCCCTTAATTGTCCAATTAGGTGGCTGTATTAAGACAATGTAAGTCTCACTCGACAGGGTCAAGTACGTAAATCGTTTCAGATTTCTGACAAAATACTTAACCAACTTAAAAATTACAATTAAAGACCTTGACACCAAGCATTTTGAGCACATACTATATGGATCATATATACGTTTCTGTTATAAACGTTGGCCGAATCTCAAAGGTGTCATTGAAGCCAGAGCCTGAAAAGCGAGGGTTTCAACACAACCGAGAAACACAGCAAACGTTTAGAGAAAAAAGTGTGTAAATGCATACTTGCTATTCTTATCAAAATGATAAATAAAATACATATTAAAAAAAGATTCAGATGAAATTTAAAATTTTTCTAATGAAGGCGCCTTTCCAGTAAACTGACTTTACTTTGTCATTATTTGGGGTTGAGTGAGTTACTTGTCTGATGTAACACTGATGAGCACTTCGTTGAGGACCCAATGTGTGTTACTAACATTATAATAAAGAACATGGTAAACACAATGTCCTTTAAGATAATAATCCTAATATTTGTCCTTCAGTCACAAGAAGGTACATAATGTTGTTTATTAGACTGTCAATGATTTTGGACAAGGTCAGCTAAACAACTTTACATTACACATAGCAAATAATGAAATAACTTTCGTTAAAAAACCAAAATGCTAACAAACAATGCATATTAAATATACATAATTCACCCCCCATTAATAAGAAGAAAGAGTTATGCAATAAAGTTATCTTTTATCTATTAGTCAACCATGCATGATAAAAATTAACTTACAATGAAATCTTTAGAATGATGTTGTTGTTGTTGTTGTTATAGGGTTTAACGCCATTTTTCAGCACAAGATAGGCTATACATGGCGGCCAGTATTAATGGTGGAGGAAGAACCCTGGAAAATACCGGGAAGAACCACCGACCCACGAGAAGCTACTGGCGGGCTTTCTCACGTACCCACGTTAGCCGAGCCTGGACTCGAACTCACGCAGACAGAGGTGAGATGGCAGTGATCCGTAACGGTCAGCGCTTTAGACCACTCGGCCACTCGGGGCCCCTCTTTAGAATGACACAAAGTATAAATTAAACAATATATTTATATACTCGTAAAAGTGCATCTACTATTAGATTGTGTTTTCCCTTGACGTGTATGATGTCAAACTGCACCTTCATAATCTTTGGTTTTTTTCATGTTGTCAATGAAAGTAAGGGTGTTGTGCATATACACTTCGACTTATTTTATCTTGCCAATGAAAATAAGGGTTGTATGATCACTAAACACAATAATCGGAGAAATAACTGAACTAATATACACAGCCAGTATTAAAGCCAAACATTCCTTATTGATTGTGAAGCAATTAATCTGGTGATTATTTAATTTTTTTAGCCAAACCCAATATCACTTGATTCAACACAGATTTTAAATGATAGACTGAAATTTGGAGCTGAAAGAACTGGTGCTTTAAATGATAGACTGAAATTTGGAGCTGAAAGAACTGGTACACTCTTGAATTTGACCTTTAACTTTTCAAAATCCTCGTGACATCAGCCATACCCAAAAAGCGCATCAGCTGCTATTTCCTGATAGGCACTGTGTATTCAGTGATGGCTTTGACCTTGGCATCTATAGGTATAACTTGACCATGACCCACGGTATGTCCTAATAATGTAACACAAACACGACTAAACTCATATTTGGATAAATTATTTGTCAAATGTGTATCACTGAGTCTATCAAACAATTTCCGAACGGCCCTAAGTGATCTTTCCAGGTGTCGTTGTTAATCGATGTAAGCATCACAATTATCTAGACTAGATGTAATCATGTTCATGAAACATTGAAAAGCACAAAGCGAACCTTTCATCCCAAACGGTATCACTGCTGCAGATGTGAAAGTTCTGGTCCAGATTATTCATAATTTCTGAATTCTAAAGATTGGTTGTAGCAGAGTCACTACAGTCAAATTGCATTTGATTGCTTAAATCCTCACAGTGTGGGGCAGGTACATCTAAACTGACTGTGTGATTAACAGGTTATCTCTATCATCATACTCTTTTAAGTTATTTATATGCCGAAGTTGTTTTTGTTTTCGCTTCCCATGAATATTAATGATTTAACCAAAATCAATTACACTCTTTTCAATTGTGTAATGACCATATTACTTAGCTTGAAGATGATTTTTAGATAGGGCAAGAGAGTCAGAACTCTAACACCAGGCTGAAGACGCATTTCCTTTGTAACTTGTCATACCTTAATTTCATATTTGGCTGAGTACAGTACAGATAAGTTCTTGCAACGTCACAAGCCTTTGACAACATGCATTTAAAATTTTAAACATAATCGAGAAGATTAATTTCTGAATCTTCATTTGAAAGAAGTTCTCTTTTAACAACTCCAATTGTTCACATACAGTATGTCCAAACACTAGTTCAAAGAGATTGAATCCTAACGATTCTTGAACTGATTCCCAAACAGCAAACAACAGTAAATGAACACCTTCGTCCCAACCTTTTAAGTATCAAAACAAGAGATCTCAGGATCCTTCTCCTGTTCGACGACAAGTAAATATGGTTTGTCATCCTGATTAGAAAAAAGAGAATGAATAGAAAAAAGAGAATCACTATGATCAATACGTTTTGATTGATCCAAACGAGTAGCAAAAGTCAAATCATCAAGAGCCTAATCAGTACATGTCTCAGCTAATTTAATGCTTTCCTGATTAATTTCATTCTCAAGAGCTTTCTAAGCTATAACTCTAGTGACAACACAAGCTGGGTGTAAATCAGGGATTTCATTTTAAATAGGATAAACTTTCTGATCCAAACAAGGCTTGTCAGTTGCAAGTAGATTCACCACATCCTTATCTCCAGCTAGGCCATTGCCTAGTAATAAATTAATATCCTCGATTTTACACGATGACCCTCGATGGATAAAGACGGCACTGTATCGACTGTCACGGGTTCTGAGAATAAGTCTTATGACCGATGTTCACCGTGGAGACGAATATTAACAAAGCCACGGATTGCTCATAATTTTCCATAATAAAATCAGACTTGGGTTTATTTGAACCAGCAAATTTATTGTTTTCATTACATGACCGACCTTGACCTCTTAGAAACAAGATCATTTGGAAAAGGTTTGTCTTGATTCTGTAGCTTATTTTTCAATTTGTATTAATTAGAAATAAAGTGCCCTTCTTGCAATAGGTGCACTTAATAATATTTAAGGATTTGTGATCAATCTTATCAGAAATTCGATTCCTAAATGTTGTGCCAGTTTGAGATTTTGAAATGCTGGTATGGGACTGAAATCGTTTTTTAACAGAAGACTGCTGAGTGGAAGCCTTGCCAACAAAAGAAACATTATGAGCTAAGGAACACTCGTCAGTTGTATAAGCAGCATTTTCTAAAGTTTCGATGCTGTGCTCATCAAGGTAAGTCTTAACGTCACTATGGACGCAATTCTTGAACTCTTCAACTAATAAAGATTGTCTGCGATTTTTATAATCTTGACAAACTTTCTTGGCTGAGCACCACCTATAAAATAATTGCTCTTTTTCTCTTGTAAATCCGACGGAATTGTCTAGTTTCCTTTTTATGGTTCCTGAGCTTCTGTTGATAAGCCTCAGGTACCAATTCATAACCCTTCTAGATACATTCCTTAACCAGATCATAATCACCTATTTGCTGTACCCACAAGGAATTGTACATGTCACGAGCTTCGCCAAAAAAAAGTGCACCTGGTAATAATAGAGTATGATGCACTGCTCTCTTGGCCATTTCAAATTTTCAGCAATTGTTTCAAAATGAGGAAAATATTTATCTACTTCTCTTTCTCTAAAAGGGGATACTAAATTAATATTTTAGTAACATCAAAACCGGATTTTCTATGTAACATGGGGACATGATTTCACTTGCCAGATCTAATTCCTTTAATCTAAATTGAAATTGGCTTTCTTCCTTTTCTCTTTGCAACTTTATTTACATTAGCCTATCTTCTCTTTCTATTTCTCTCTTCCTCTCTCTGCAATTGCATTCGTCTCTCTTCTCTCTCTTTCTCCAATTGCATTTGTTTTTCTTCTTTCTGAAGCTCAAGCTATCTTAACTCTATTTCAAGCTTGTATTTTAATTTCAATTCCATTACTTTTAAGTTAGAACCAGATAGAGACTCACTAATCAAACCCAAAGCAATTTTATCCAAACACATTCTCTTCCACTAAATATAAGACCAAAGTATTTTTTAGTTCTTGCTTTGTTAACAAAACCCTCGCCTCAGTAAGATCATCTTTTTGGCAATGATATCCCAACAGTCTTTTGTTGAGTAAAAATAATATCCGATAATATATCCCTGTTTGAATTTCACTATGAATCCAAATCTATATTTCCAAAACATTTACCAATGATTCTCCACCTGGGGACCTTAGTGGAAACAAATCTCATTATGAGTCGCATGTGGTGGCGGTTCACGAAGTCAGACCTGTTTTTTCCGGCTTATGTTATATGATCGCCTCAGACACAGTTAAACGTGTTAGTATGCTCGCAACGAGCATAAACTTTAAGAGAAGGATAGGAGCCCATCCGCTCAAAACGTTTAAATTCGGCAAATCCAGTCAAGGCAATGTCAGGTAGGGGCCCGTTGATTGATACTTCATGTTTGGGATGACCAAAACTCTTAACGTGTAACAGGCATTCACGACGTCCAAGAAAACTGGCAGGGTAGCACGCCGTCGTCGAAGCAGAAATATGTATTCCAAGACCACCATGTCCACATTCCACGCAGAATCATTGAATGTCCTCGAGACAACTTGTTGGTTTCCATTCTTTTGCGTGCACAATATGAGATCATAGATAATTCTGTAAAGTTATTTTCAGTAAATCATTGATCTCATCGACATCCTCTTTGTAATCCGGCGCGATTTATACCAACCTGTTGTGAAATCTCTCCTTGGGGTAGCAATCTCCATTGGAAAGTACAAACTGTTAAAAAACATTTTCACGGTGATCACAACTACTAA
>JAECUM010034433.1:0-40138 GCA_016617855.1 Megalonaias nervosa
TATATATATATATATATATATATATATATATATCAACAGGAAAGACATCAGTTGCAGAATATAAAACCTTGCAAGGCACTTCCATATTTTGACTAAATTATTTTCAGACCAGTATAGTGTTATGAATGTTGAATTTGTGTTGTATGATTGACCTTTGTCCAGAATTGGTGGTAGGAAATTAAGCCTACCTGATTACTGTCTTTGTTTGTAAACAACATATTACACGGCTAACTTTTGTCTATAATTATAGATTACATTTTAATAATATTATTCTTTATAGGTAAATGCGTTTACGTGGATTACATTTCAGGACTTTGGTTTTGACCTCGGTACTTCCTTGTCTACATGGTGTTTGCCATGTTCATTACTAAACATTAAGTAAAAGACCTGATGGTGCTATTTATAATTGCTCATTCTTATCTTAATATCTGAAGCAAAATCAGTATTTTAGTTCAGTGTTATTTTGAGAGGATTTATTTATATACATTATTTATTGAAATTAAAAGTGTCCATTACTGCTTTCGGACTAAATCACAATTTTGGGATTGCTGTGAGTTCATTTAAGGACATATTGGATTATATCATTGTGATAAATCAATACTGTTAGCGCATCAACACTATTCCAGGCTATTGGTAAACAGTACTTAAAAGATTGGAATTCATTTGGAACAAGACCTGAATTCATTCGGAAAGGTCTACACGTTTGGACTCGCGATGGAACTTTTAGGACTATTGGGGATTTAATTGACAAAACTCTAAGTTCTTTTTAAATTTTTCCTTTGTATTCTATGGAAATACATTATTTCCAGAGTTTTACTAAATCTGTTCTTTTTCGCTTTTTTCTGTTACTTAATTTAAGACCATAGAGCATAACAATAGAAAGCAATGGGACTGAACAGAAACTATTACACCTGACGTGCACATGTGTGGAATATTTCTACAACATTGACGAGATATCTACAAACTGGAATTTTAATATTTTCCTTGGGGTGACTGCGTGCTGTCTAATTTGAGATGGTTCAAACATATATACGATGCATTCACATTCAATCGGGTTTACTTCTAAACGTCTACCTTACATTTTAATGTGTGGATCATCAAAAATTAGTTACGAAATATTCCTTGTTCACGACAAAGTGCTTCCAGAACAACACAGTCAACATTTACAACAACATCACCTATATGGTATATGCTTTAAAAGGTTTCCATTACATCTGATTCATTGTTACGGATCTGTAAAAATATTGAAACAACTAAACATAGGAAACTGTAGGGCATGAATGTATCAAATCATTTTTATTGATTATTTCTTTCTATTTATTGATTATTTCTTTCTCCAAAGCGTTTAAATTTTCACTTCTTGTAACGACTTCTATTTACACAAGAAGTCTTTTAGCTATATTGCTAATGGAATAACTAATCAAAGTATTTGCGAGTTGATCACGATATTCCATGCCCTGATTGGTAATGTTTAAAAATATTTACTTTGAACGGAATGATTCTTTGCTAAGTATTGCTAAAATAGTAAAACTGTATGACCAGTAAATGTTAGAGTCGATATTAACTTATTTCGGCTTTTAGTTCCCGCAGGTGTAATATAATGTTTCGTGTGTCAGAATTAGACAGATCGTAATTATTACAGTATCCACCTACTCCAGACATGTACATATACGTACAAATATGTTATTTGGCTTTTGTTTTTTCTTGCTGCTGGAAGAGATCACTCTGATGGCATGAGTGGTTAGAACGTCCGCCTCAGATGCGAAAGATTCTGGGTTCAAACCCACGCCAAGTCATACCAAAGACTTATAAAAATGGTACTAGCAGACCCAGTGTAGTGACCAATCAAGGTAATTACCGAGGCTTGAGCTGGGCTGGCTGTAAAGACTGTCACGACAAGGTTGTTAAGAGCAAGTAACTATCACCGAGTAAAAGCTGTCTTCGAGGGGTGGACAGTGATTCTGGGTTTTGAAGCAGAATCAAGGATCAATGGATTAAAACAACAATAATCTCTGTTTTTATTAACTCATTATAGTTATCTCTTCGTTGATACCAAATATAAACAATGTTCTTTTAAAGTTTTATGTCTTGAAGGCAGTCAATTAGGCAAGTAGGTAGGTAGGTATATACGTAGGTGAGTACAATACTGGCTATATGGTACCAGTTCAAAGTAACGACTACAGAGACAAACGAGCGAACGTTCAGATGTAAAGAGTAACTTTTTCTTTTAATAAGAAATTTTTAAAAAATCACTTTATTCTAACCTTACTTTTGCATGATAATTAATGTTTACAGTAGCTACGGGCGACTACTGAAAGCTTCGCAGAGGTGCCTATTTAATTATTGAATACACTGTGGTATGGATTTATGTATATCGATAGAGTGATGTAGTACAACTTATGATACCCATTTCGTGGCTTATATTTTGGCTCTATAAATATTGCTGAAATACCGAAACTCCACAATCAAAGACGCAGTCATCAACATCTCTGAAATTTACCAATCAGAGATGTAAATGCGAATATCTGCGTCTGTTTTTCATTGAAGTTTCACGTCCGTCAGCGTCTCCAAATGTGATTAAAGTTATCGAATTCGTTTCGTGCACGATTGATTTAGACATAATTTATATTGACATACAGCACAACACCATTCATTGGATACATACTGTAAAAGACTATCCTATGTACATGTAATCTACTATGTTGACCCCATGGGCGCCCGCACATTGGAGCAACGGGGGAAGGGGTGGGGGGTGGGTGGGGCGGGGGAAACTTTTATCCCGCCCACCCCCCATTTCACATCTAAATATGTTTTGGCTTACATCCGTAAAACTCGATAGCTGAAAATTGTTGTTACTGCAAAAAATCAAAGGGAGTAAACAAAATTATGGCCGATTGGGAAAGGTGCTCACTCCTCAATAAACATATCGACTCTTACAAGGTTATAGCGGCCTTGAAGAATCTTAAACAGACCACCCTATTTCTGAGTGGTAAGTGTTTTGCTATTTGTCGATATAAATGGTGTTAAAATAGTTTATGTGCGAAACGAATTAAGTAATTGTACATGCATTTATTGAGTGTGACGTGAAAATTCACCTAGTTACAAACACGGATATCATTCGCGATTTTGAGTGGAACTAACTGTAATACGGAACCCTTATCATTAAAGAAACATATTCATTCCTACTTCCAACAGTGCGGGTCAGAAAGGGCATCCTGAATAGGTTAGGGTGCATATGGCATGGAAGAATACATATGGTCGTACACACAAGTACTTAACCTTTGTTATTAAAGGATAGATTGTTGTTCACATTAACCTTCTTGTGTTGTAACGATGTAGCACCAAAGAAGATTAATACA
The DNA here is from genome assembly GCA_016617855.1 of Megalonaias nervosa. Lineage (NCBI taxonomy): Eukaryota > Metazoa > Mollusca > Bivalvia > Unionida > Unionidae > Megalonaias > Megalonaias nervosa. Next base: position 3,360 of record JAECUM010034433.1, read on the forward strand.
AGTGTCAAATTCTATGATTGAAACATAAACTGCACTCGTGCACAGAAGTCAAACAATTTCATTAAAGTCACTGATGCATGAATACAGGTAGCAAAGATTCTCTTTACAGTGTTACATAACTTATCAATATGCATTCATTTATTAAACTTCCATATTCTCGGTGGGATAGTATGCAGATATCATGCCAATAACTATTTTGGCCATGTGCGAAACGCAATCAAGTTTGTAAAACGCCTCTTCAGGAGGAAATATAGATCGAGAAGATTTATTTGTTGTCAGGGCATTGTAGTAATAACGATGAATACTGTTATAAATTTCACGATTCTAGCACGAATTGTGCCTGAGAAACAGACATAAAAAACAGAATTGTACCCAAGCCAATGAAGCGTAAAATATGAGCTATAATGACCTATTTCTGAAATGAAGGAGTAGTATTCTCCAATATGCATCCTTGCACCAGTTTCATGACTCTAAATAACATAAAATGCACATAGGAAGCACAAGCCCTATGTGGTCATGAGCTAAATACGAACAATAAAACTAAGCCAGTAAAATATGAACTGTATCTGAAGCGATCGTTTCTGTATGGGGGCGTTACTTAGCAAAATGTACACAGCCATATAGCTTACAGATTTAATTATATACAGTAAAAACACAAAATCTAAACAATGTCAGTGAAGCATGAAATATGGGTGGCAGTGACCTATTTGCATGATGAGAGGATGGTATCAAAATGCTTCCTCTCACCCAGTTTACTGATTCGATATATGAGAGCATGATGCAGATAAAAATAATGTAGTTATGATCTAAATGCAAACATTTTACCGTCGCGATTTCCTGGATGGGCATTGTCCTAGTATTGCCCAATTTGTGAGGGTCACACTGTTTACCTTCGTGCAGTCCAACATTTTGTCGTGGTGGGTTACAATTTGGAGATATTCTCCTCCGACTGAAAACCCCGACATTGAAATCGCCACGAATATTTATCACTTTCCGATATATTTAAAAGTTAAATTGATTGACTGATTCAGCGAAGTCAGTAGTGAATTCTTCTTTGCAGAGAATGTATTTCCTTACTAAACCTGTATTGCTTAATTTTTGTGCATCCCATTTATTACATTTTTGGAACATGTTTTTAACAATCCGCCTTCAAAGAAATCAATAGTTTCAAAGCCATATATGATGGCAGTATCAAGAATAAATTACACCCTTGCGAGTTTCTGTTCAATATTTATATAAATATTGTTTTTGATACAGCAACACGCATTTTTTAGAATTAAAGGAATGCATGATGAATTGCATGCATGTCACGTGTGATTTACGGCAGTTCAGATACAAAGACGGAATGGTGATAAATACTTTTTTATTGAGTATCAATGGAGCCTGAAAGAGATAACTCCATGTGTAGTGAATATTACTCTCTACAAATATTACCGCGTGAGTAAGAAGAATGCAATGATCCAATATTTTTGTCTGAGATTTATGTTTTATTGATATTTTGTACTATCTAGAGATCCGTATGGTTATTTATAAAGGTCTCTCTTAATATTAGAATGTTATCATTCAATGTGTACACGTTGTCCTCGATAGCAATTTAAAAATTTAATTGATGATTTTGACTGTGGTTCATTTATTTCTACATTTGCCTGGAAGAGCTTCGATACCTATACACATTCATTTGAAACATTCCAGATATGTACTTATATATATATATATATATATATATATATATATATATATATATATATATATATATATATATCTATATATAGATAGATAGATAGATAGATAGATAGATATATAAAGAATACAAATCGTATGGTGGATAACAGTCCTTTCAAGTGCGCTGGATCCAGCAAGGGATCACGTATGTCAGGGATTGATTAAGATAAATGCAATAAACTGACAACGAACAGTGCAAAACTAGTATCTAACTAGCCTGAGTGCTTTCGACTCTTAATGAGTCTTTTTCAAAGGCATATACAAAACACAGACAAGACAAACAAATAAAACAGAAAAACGGTAGTGTTTGCAAAACTCTACATGGCTGTTTCTACAGGAATTAAACCTCCAAATGTATTATGTTTCAACTAGTTTATATCAACTTGTTGCGGATACTGGAAGTTATTTGTATTAACCTAGAAATCGATGAGCCATAATGACATCTGGTATTATGTGTACATTTATGTAAGCGCAAAATTACATCCCGGATATTTCATTGTTATAGTAGTAATTGTAGGCTATTAAGCAAATTTGAGAATTTTTCAAAAGTAAAATGTGTCGGCTACAAAAAATAGTTTTATTAGTGCATGGCTGTCTTTTTCTAGTCTTCTTGGTTTAAACCGCTTGGTTTCAATGTTCTAAGGCGGCGTATCCAGTAAGATTCCTTTTCTTTCCTGGTTTCGGAACTCCATTTGGGGTTGTTAGCAATTGCAATAAGTGTTATATCACTGAAAGTGTGGCCAGGGGAGGAGAAGTGTTCTGCGACCGGGCTTCTGTACAGCTTCTTTGTCATCCAATCAGATCTATGAAGGTTGATCCTTTTGTGTAGCTTTTCAGTTTCTCCGACATACTGAAGGCTACAGATCTTATATGTGATGAGATAAATTACATTCTCAGTTTTGCACGTTTTGTTTGGACCATGTATGTTTAGTTTTTCTCTAGTCACTGTGCTAGAAAATGTCCTGGTCTCTATCATATGTTGACAGGTTTTGCATCTTTTATCGCCACAGGGGCCAGATTGACTAGGGTGGTCTTGACTAGTGATTGGCGTTAGCTTCGCCCTGACTAGGATGTCCTTGAGGTTTTTTGGTCTCCGGTAAGCTACTACAGGCTTGTTCGGAAGGATTAACTTTAGTGCGTCCGACGATTCCACGATGGGCCAGTGTTTCGCGATGATTTTACCTACTTTGGGGTTGTCTGGATGGTAGGTCAGGATAAATGGTATCCTATCAGCCTTTTCCTTCTCTCCATATTTTAGTAGGTCATCGCGGTTTGTTTGTTTAGCCCTTTGGGTTGTCTCCGCAATCAGGTCTTTGTTGTAGCCTCGGTAAATTAAATGTTTAGATAGCTCCTCAGACCTTTTTGGGAATGTTTCATAGTCGGAGCAGGTTCTGCGTATCCTCAGTGCCTGGCTATATGGAATGTTCCTAATGCAGTGTTTTGGATGACAGCTGGTTGGGAGGAGATACTGGTGTTTGTCGGTTGGTTTCGAGTAGATGTCTGTATGGAGTTTGTTTTCTACCAGTCTGGTTATTGTGTCTAGGAAAGCGTGATCTGAGTTGAAGATTTCTGCCGTGAATTTTATTGAAGGATGGAAGTTGTTTGCCTTTGATATGAACTCGTCTAGACTTTCTCTTCCATGTTGCCACTTCATTTCTATATCATGGATAAAGCGTACCCACTGGTATGGTGTAAGTTCAACCGATGCTAAAAGTTGACCCTCCAGTTTTCCCATAAAAAAATTAGCATACGAAGGGGCCATTTTTGTACCCATTGCGGTTCCACTGATTTGGAGGTAGTTTTCTTCATTAAATTCAAAGTTATTGAATTTTAGGACAAGCTCCAGGAGTTGGACTAGGAAGTATGTGGGTGGATTGTCTACAGTTCTTGTTTCCCATGTTTCTCTATACGCCTGTATCCCTTCATTGTGCGGTATGTTAGTATACAAAGATATGGTCTGTAAGGAAACAAGTAATGTATCTGGCAGTAATGGTTCTCTTGCTTTGCTTTTTATGAGATAATCTGTCGTGTCATGAAGATATGATGAGAATTTGTGGACATGTGGTCTCATAAAATGATCCAAATATTCTGATATCCTTTCTGTTTGATGCCCGTTACCGGAGATTATAGGTCTGACCGGGTTTCCTTGTTTGTGGATATTGGGTAGAAGATAAAATCTACCTGCCCTTGGGTTTTCTGGGCTTAAGTAGTTTCTCGTTTGCTGGTCTATGTACCCGATTTGGTACGCCTCGTCAATAATATTAGTGATGGTTTTTGCATATTCCAGTGTTGGATCATGGTCTAGTTTTGGTAGAACCTAGTGTCACTTAGTTGTCTACTTGCTTCACTAACGTAGTCTTTCCTATATATATATATATATATATATATATATATATATATATATATATATATATATATATATATATATATATATATATATATATATATATATATATATAGTGCCGAGTACTCTCGGTGAATATAGACCGATTTATCTTAAAACTACTTCAGGCACACAAGCATGTTTAGCAAAGCTGTTTCGTCGTCTCCAGTGAAGAGCGAGAAAATGTTTCGATAACGAATTGCAGTTATTGCACTATCATAAAACATCGCAAAGGGGTCCAAGATTGAAATGTAAGGAAAAATAAGCTTTGGAACATGATTGAAAACAAAAAGGAAAAAACTAAAAACAATTCAAATAGCCACTTAGTATATGCCATTGTTATAAAATTTAATAATGTCAACGACATTGATTCTTTTGGGTTGAATTTCATGTTCTTTTGTTTAGTTGTTATGTGCCAGCAATAACAAGGTTTATTTGTATTTATACTATTGGATGTGAATGCTGTGTCATTGTTACCACTTTGCATCATTACCGCTCCGATGGCCTAGTGGATAGAACGTCCGCCTCGGATGCGGGAGGTCGTGGGTTCGATCCCCGACCGAGTCATACCAAAGACTTATAAAAATGTTACTAACAGCTGCCTCGCTTGGCGCTCAGCATTAAGAGGTTAGTGTTAGGACTGGTCGGCCTGATGTCAGGATAATGTGACTAGGTGGGACATCATGCTACATGTATGCGGCATGATGCCCCAGTGCTAGACATCACTTTAAACTGCCACACTGCAGACATCGTAGCGATATGACTGAAAAATTGCTAAAGCTACGTTAAAAATCCAAATCACACACGCACCACTCTGCATCATATTTTAGTCATGTCTACTCATTGAACTTTTTAACTCTTTGGTGTAAAAGGCGCTTTGCCTGATGATAACAGGTCACTTTGTTCATGCTCTACTACACTAACCATTATTGATACCGTAAGCAATGCTAGCTATTACTTCATCAAATCAGATTCGGACAAAATGTGCATATCACATGTTATATTGCTACAAAGACTGAAATAATTGAATTATAATTGCATAGTAATACCAATTTTAAAATACTTTTCTCTACGAATGTCGACTGTCTAGGAGTGGTAAATTCATCGTGCTTGTTGTTATGGCCATAATGGAACCTACTGTGTTGGTCATATTAAATTTTAAAGGAACGACTCAGCATAAATAATATGCATCATGGATTCGCTTGATTACACTGCAGCACTTTGATTGACATCATGAATTTGTTTTATTACACAACATCTATCTGTGTTTCACACCACGGATTTTCTTTTCACACCACAGCACAATGAGAGTCATAACGCAGATTTACTTTATTACACCACAGCACTCTGTGATTCACAGGACGGTTTTTCTTTCTAACAGCACAACATAATGTGATTCACACCACAGATTTGCTTTATTACACCACAGCACTCTGTGATTCACAGGACGGATTTTTTTTCTAACAGCACAACATAATGTGATTCACACCACAGATTTGCTTTATTACACCACAGCACTCTGTGATTCACAGGACGGATTTTTTTTCTAACAGCACAACATAATGTGATTCACACCACAGATTTGCTTTATTACACCACAGCACTCTGTGATTCACAGGACGGATTTTTTTTCTAACAGCACAACATAATGTGATTCACACCACAGATTTGCTTTATTACACCACAGCACTCTGTGATTCACAGGACGGATTTTTTTTTCTAACAGCACAACATAATGTGGTTCACACCACAGATTTGCTTTATTATACCACAGCGCTCTGTGATTCACCCCACGGATTCGCTTTCTTACACCACAACACATTGTTATTCACCCCACATATTTGCATTATTACATCACATCACTCTGTGATTCACACCATAGATTTACTTTCTTACACCACAGCACAGTGATTCACACCACAGATTTGCTGTATTACACCACAGCACTATGTGATTCACATCACGAATTTGGCTTTTTACACCACAGCACAATGCGATTTGCTTTAATACACCGCACCGCGAATTTTTGGCAATGAAGCAGTCTGATTTGTACTACTGATTTGCTTTTATACACTGTAGCACTCCATGACTCAGACTACGCATCTGCTTCATTAATGCAGCGCTCTGTAATTCATGCGCTATTACCGTCATGTAATTTAAACTTTTCTTAATGTATCTTTATCGGAAATCTATCCTATTTTAAAATATGACATGTGTTTCGTTATTAAAATTGAATCGCAAGAATCTCTTCTTAGTAGATCACGTTATACATGTAGCAGAGTAACATATGCAACCTGTAACCAAGATGAATATTTCAATAAGCATGGTTTCGTTTGAAGTGTATCGTTAGGAATATATATTTCAGATATTACTGCCATATGAGCCGTTAGTCAACATGTTACCTTTTTTACATTTTATTTTCAGAAAGATCGGTTTTCATTAAAATATAATTGTTATCATAAAAACGCTTTGCTATGGCTTGTTAAATTTTGTATCATGTATACACGTTTCTACACGTTTCTTTTCATTTGCATTCAATATATAACGAAAACATGAAGAAACATTATGATTCGAAAATATTTCAATCCGATGCATATTCAATTATTCACTCGTGCACAATGGTAAGTACAAATGTTACTTTAGCATCAATTTACCAATACGATATGAAGGCTTTGGGCGTTATATTTAATAAAGGAAACGTCATACAGATTTCATCAGCCATGCAAAATAGCTCTAGAAACATTTCATCATATTGTATTTACCAGTCTGATAAATGATGAGTCAACAAAACATTATCTAGCAAACAGTTTCAGCCCTGGGGTACAATAAAAAGGTAAATGATCCATGCAAATATACTCATAGAATATTAACAAAGAATCCCAAATTATAGGATGAGAATAAATGGTCTAATAACTAATTAAAAACTCAAAAGACACTTAGAAATTATTAATTGCAATTGATCATCTCGTATACAAGAAGTTCTTTAATATATGACGTTTGTTTTATTTCGGATAACTATCATTGTCCCATTATCGATTGAATGTGCAGATGATTTGCAGCTTAAAATTAATACATTCATGGTGATTGATTTTAGTTAAACCATATTCATCCACTTATCTATGACTATAATATTTTCCCACGTTTTCAGTCAATAAATGACCAGGGAAACACGGTTTCGTTGATATTCTATATTAGATAAATATAAGGTTTCTTTCCTCTTTACAACCTAATTGGACTCATAAGGAATGTTTTGTTCTTTTCAGTCCGTCGTACACAAAACTAGTGTAACTGCCTATATGCAGAATATCCACTTCAGTCGTGCAATACTTCGGCTAAAATACGTACATATCATCGTTATAGTTTACGAGTCAAGTACAGACATTGTATTGCGACGATTGGCAAAGCAAGAAGAAAGAGATAGAAAAGGAGGAGAAAACTGAATTGGCTTAACTATGGAAATACAGATTTGAATAAAACACAGCGAGAGACGGCATAATTTTGCGAATATATATATATATATATATATATAGGTATATATATATATATATATATATATATATATATATATATATATATATATAATTTGGATTGTTTCTTAGATGTTTATTCATTATATTCTTTGGCTTATGTAAAACTTTATTTTGTAGCTGACCTTGTCCAAAATCAAGTTCTTTCTGTACCTCACCAGAATAATTGATACCTTGTTAATCTGTAAACAACTAATACATAATATTTTCTCTGTGATAGTGGGTTTAATATTAGGATTCTTACAAAAGAAGTAACCATATTTATCTCGGTCTGAGTGAAGAACATTGTGTTTACCATGTTCTTTATTATAATATTAGTAACAGCATCTTCGAGAGTGGAAGTTTGCATCATGTAATATTTTTTGAAAATGCTAATTGTGACTCAGGTCAAATAGAAAGCTTTATAATATTTTATACTGGGGAAATTATTTATTCGTGTTTTAAGATCTTAAAGTAGAATTAATCTCATTGTTGTGTTCAGTATTTTATTTCGGATGGAATTTATTTATTCAAATTATTTATTCAATGGACATACAAAGTGCTATATAATATTCTTGGAGAGAGACATTAATTTGGAATTATAGTGAAAACAAACAAGGAAACATTGGATTATATTACTGCGATTCAACAATAGACTGGTGGCACATCGTTTCAATTCAGGCCATTGGAACATTAGTATATTAGAGACCGCAGGCCACTACAGGCACATCAACACCTTCAGTGTTGGAAATTTTGTAAAAATACAACAACAGTTTATTTAGAGCTTTATTTATTAGGACTTGTTTTAGAAATTCTAGGATTATTTGGAATTTAATTCTCAATACTGTAAGTTATTTTTCATTTCCACTTTGTCTTCAAGGGAAGTACATTATTTGTCGAAATTTACAAAACTTGATGGTTTTCGTTTTTTGTTATTATTAATTTACGACCATAGACCCTCATCCTGGTCCTCAAACTGTGTCTACAGTTTCATGTTATGGTAGGTTATATTAGAATTTCTCATTCCTACCTTAACATCCGATGTGGAATTGGAATCAATCTTATTGCTGTGTTCAGTTTTAATTTGAGATGATTTATTTATTTAAATTATTCACTGCAAATACAAAATGTTCTACATCTAAATCACTTTTTGCTGATTATTTGAATTCAAGGACATTTTTAATTTTTATTATTGTGATACAGCAAAACGGTTAGTACATGCAAACTATTTCGAGATATTGGTACATCAACATTTTTAAATTTAAATTTATTCAGAAGACCACTGGAATTTTTTCAAAACTCTGTGTCTCTGGAAACGTGACAGGACTCTTAGGATTAGTTGGTATTTAATGCACAATACTGAACATTAATCGTACATTTTCTGTTTGAGTTCTAGGGAAAATATTTTATGTTGAAATTTATAACTCTTGTTCTTTTTTCTCGTATATGTTACTTAGTTTATGACCATAGAGTCGTAACAATAACGATACTGAACCTGATTTTAAAGTTTTATTATTAGAAAAAACCTAAGCTAATTCTACTTTCTCTATTTGATAAAGACAAAAGTTTTATTTTCATTCATGTGGAAATAGCGCGAGGACGTATATATATATATATATATATATATATATATATATATATATATATATATATATATATATATATATATATATATATATACCACGATATTCAAATATCTGGCCCTGACTTGGTTTTCCGCGGAACTGCGTCAAAAGCACCCTGACTTGGCTTTCTGCGGAATTGGATGCAAAGCATGCGGAGATGGATAACCAGATCGTTTTTTGATTTAAATCATGTGATGCGTTTTGAATAACATTGTTACTTTCGGTGCTTGTTTTCACCTTACTTAAATTGTCAACTACTACGGAAATCGATCATCACGCGCAGCTAAAGACTATACATTTTTCTCCTTTACGAGGTATCAAATTTTCTGCAGTTTGTACGGTTTTATATAGTGGCTACACGTGTGCCTCAATTTCAACTCGGGCATAAGAAGTAAACTCTAATTTGTTTCTCAAGAGATATAATGGGGCTATTAAATGATAATCATCATGAAGCCAAATTATCATGTTTATTCTTATAATTAGGATGCATAATTCTCAAATAATTAATATTGCATTTGTTGTCCACGCCTGAAACTATAATAGTTTTATTCCATCACTGATTTGTCTCCAATAGTAGTTCTTAGATAATATGCAATCTGCTATCAGTAGGAAGCTTGTCAACTTCAATGAATCTGTCTCCATGGAATCCGTATCCTTTTATCTCATCTGTCTCCAAGGAATCCATACTTTCTTATGCCATCTCTCTCTATGGAATCCATAATTTCTTATGTCATCTGTCTCTATTGAATCCTTACTTTCCTATGCCATCTGCTTGCGTAAAGTTGTTGTTGCAAATTTCTACTCCACTTTTGATCAACCAAACGTCTTATATTGTTCACGTATTTTTCTCAAAATAAGTATTGTCCGAGGAACAAATACAGAAACATTCCTATAATTACTAAGACTCATGCAAGCAAAGCTATAACATTTTCTCCATTTACCAAATATGTCCTCATTAGCTGTTGCTATCTGCACAAAGATCAAACTAGCTGTAACTTTTTTCTAGCTAATAGCTCAATTATTCTAGAAGGCTGAGATTCATTTGCTTGTGTTGATAAAGCTCAGTTTCTAGCTGCATGTGTGAAATACGTTAATCAAGTTGTTTCTTTTGCTCTTAAATAAGATCTGAACTAAATCGGCTATATTGTGAGGCTTTTACACCAGTTCGAACAAAAGAAAGCATCAAAAGGTTCAAAGGAAAGCTATCCCTGTGTTTGACCACCTAGATGCATCCGATATGAAGAGGTGACTCAATTTTACGCTATAAAATTCATGTAGGCAACACAACGATACACACACACGCAGATGTCTGACTTGACCTGTAAATATTTTCAAATTTGTTTGCAATTTACACGTATGTGAAATGCATTGTGCTTCTTTATTTTCAAAAAGAAAAATAACAGACGACACAGGGGATATGTTACAATTTCTCACTAACTCTGTAAAATATGACTAGATAAGTACTTCATCTTAATTCATATTAAGACATACATCCAAAGACACAATTATAAAAAAGCTGATATATCTATAATGCCTATCATAAAATGAAATATCATAGAATGGCTCAAATATTGATCTTGTTGTTATAGAAAATATCTCTTAAAACTCTGAAAAAAGTATATAAATGGGGCCTCGATTACATCATTCTTCAAAATCTGACACTTTCAATATATTTTTCAATTTTGTGCCCTTCATTTACTTAAATTTTTTCAGCTGCAGTGCATGCTGATATTAAATAAGTTTATTTGTTCTTTATGTGCTGATCATTAAATATCATTAACTAACAGTGTTAATATATCAGACATTCGTTGATTGGCTGTTGACTGCAGACCATAAATTCTCTTACATCAAGCATCGTCACAGAAGCTTGCCATATTATTGATAGAGGTGGCTCTTGAATTAGTTGTAGTCGTTTTACTGCTAATACTCTTTCAGATTTGTTGCTGGCAAATTTCAGACCTGATCGTAAAACGCTGCACAATGGGCACATGCAAACCAATATATTCATCAAATTTCAATCAATTCATCTATTCATATTGAGAATCTCACCTAAGTATATACCAAAATATACGTGTCGCGTAGTTCATAAAGCTTGGTGAGCAGTTTTGTTTCATAAACATTCAGACAAATTTTAATGCTAGAGGTTGAAAAATGTAAAATTATTTATAGGTAGGTATAGACATATAGATGGATATATAAATATTCTCAGACTTCGCTGAGAATGCAAATGGTCAGAAAGGTTTGCTTGTAACGAGTTTATGGGAAGCTGATTATTTCAACATTCCTACTGAAAAATTAAACTGAAATTTTCTGAACTTATTCCTCAATCCTTTCCCGACCAACATTTATAAAAAGAAAATGGTCTAGATAGATATGGTGGATGGTACTACAACCTAATAATATATACCCTGTCTTCATCGCGTCTTAAATATTACTTAGTCACTGATATTAAAGTTTTTGTGTTTGTCTATTCTCCATAGGTTATGCATACAATATTCTGCCTGTAATGCAAGCAGCTGTATATGGTCAAATCTTTAAACAAAGCAATCAAGAATGCAGAAACTATAGTAAAAGTAGAAATGTTCGCGATGACTAATGTTACTGGTTTGAAATTAGATCAATGATTTCGTGTTGATAAGGTTGCGCATCCAGCTGCGTTGTTTCTCATGGCTTTGTTCAAACAATATTTTTGTTTTGGATACAATTTCGGAGATATGTGTTTCCTAAGAACGAAGTTAAATGAAAAAGAGAAATTAAATCCTTCGCAAATATATCTGAAGTTACAGTAAGCAAGAAAGTTAAAATGATTGTATCTGTTAATGTCAATTGCGAATTTTCACTAACTGATGAAAACTAAAACCTAATGTTTTCTTATCAGGTCATCATAGCATAACGTTAAACGTGTTATTAAGATGAATTTTAAATGATTTAACAAATAATCCTCTCGAAAGCAAATCAATTATTAAAATCAATGAAAGAATAACATCATCAAAATAAAGGGATTTTGAAAATATTATTCTTTCTTATTAGTTTCTTTCATGAGGCACGTAATATATTGTGTTTTTATGTTGTAAATATTTTTTTACAATTATATGGACGCGTGGTGAATTTTACTTGCACTGGATTTTATAAATTGTTGAAGACGCTAAACACTTGTATACTGAGTTTTAATCAATAGAAGAAATTACTTTGTAACTCAGTTAAACGAAGTAATCCAGAACCTTCTGTCTGAGAAGTGTGAATTATTAATATCATTCTGTCTGTTGGTCCATACGGTTGTTCACTCTCGCCTCCTTGTTATTCTAAAGTGGACATTTTAATATGCAAATTTAGTTAGAGAACACTGCTGATAAATCGTATCTAAAATTGGCCACGAATATGAGCTCTTTGATTTGGACCGGTAATTTTCTCCTCATTTTTATGAAATATTATGTGCAAAACCCTTTATAAATATGGGAATAATACATTTAGTGGTTACTTCATAATGTTGAATCTATCTTTTTCATGTCTTACAGACAGTCAACGATTGTTTACACCGACCAGTGTATTCAAAACTCTTTAGTGACACACGCTAAGGAATTTATTGATATTGAGAAATACTTAATAGGTTCTGATTCTCTAACATTTTCGGTCGAGCATATATGCTAGTGCCAGACAAAGCGAAAAAAAAAAAACGCCATGAGAAAATTCTTTGCATAATGAATATAGCAGCAGCAGTGTATTGCTAACACAAAATTGCCAACAAGCAATTTAATGACCAAGATTTCTTTGAAACTGAAGATGATTTGATCTCTTACCTTGACCTTTACTTATACATTAATAGCCTATAAGTGAAAAGATGGTACACCACTAATCCCTAAAACTTATTTATACCAGCAGTCTCGAAATGAAGATGTGTCACGTACATATTTGTTCGTATTCTATTTAAAATTTATGTCACAACTCACAACTATCATATTTTTCAACTCTTATCTTAAAAACTCTATCAGTAACTTAACTGAAGTTGTTAAACCCTTTATTTGACTTTAATATCATCCTAGACATTTACCATCGTGTGAGTTAGATGTTTATGTTTGTTTGTACTTATCTGAAGATTCACCCTTTTGGCTTTTATAAAAATATAATGATTTCATACACATCCCTTCTTTAATAAAAGGATGAAAAATCATTGGGAGGTAGAGCATACTGTGATTTCTTTAAATCAAGTATTATGTCTATATTTTCTGAAACAGAATTGCCCACACCGCAACCATATCCCTCAGTTCAAAAACTGAGAATATATTTGCATTTAATTTTCAATATCAGTTCTCCACTTAAAATGAAGGGTTTAGCAACGAGTGATAAACTTACCACTACACATTTATAGATGTAAAAATCGTATGTTATCAAACATTTACATTATGGGTGTGCATTTTATCGCTAAATACACTATGATTAAAGCAAGAGTATCATTTTGTATCTTAAAGGTATACCAGTAGATCTCTAGTACATCTGGTCGGTTTTGAGTATGACATAAAACTGTTTTTATTTGCTGATTCCTATTTGATCCCAGCACTGTTCATGATATTTAGTTCACAGTTAGTTTCATCCACCTGATGCCGTTCTATTGTCCCATTTCATCCATACCAGAGATAGACGTATGCCTGAAGGTTAGACACTGGCATTGCAAAAACCAAGGAACAATCGACAGAATCGGAATATCAATTTAATATAGGTGTTTATGTCTAACCGTGTATATTGTATTACTAACGCACCCAAACATACTTTCAAACTATTGTAATTTTGTATACAACTTTTACTAGCAAAATAGAAATATCGCTTGCTAATTTTATTGCAATCACATAAAAGAGGGGACCAATAAGATGTTTTTATACAAACTGAGGCGCAATCTTCCTAGTGTGATGGTATCGGTGTTATTTTGAGAGTCACTGAGGTAATAAAGCTGCATATAATCTTCAGCTGTCTCTTGATGTTTTCTGCAGTTAGAATCTATTCAAAATAGGAAGATGTTATTATCTTTCTTTTCCAAAGCTTTCTTATGGAAGTCTACTACATAGAAACCCCTACCTTAAAGTAAAGTACAATTAGCAAATGCTGATCGAAATGTGCTTGATCTGAGATTTTTGAGCTATTGTATTTACATCAGTAATTCAACTTCTGTAACTGCCATTAATGAAGATGTTAACAATGACCAGAAATAAATGCTTCCTTTTTATTTTGTTAATATAGGATTAAGTGATCATGGTTGGGTATTTATCGACGTGTAAATTTTACCTAATCACTCACAAAGTAAATAAAGTCCGAAGGACTTTATGTAAACTTTGTGAGTGATTAAGTAAAATTTACACATCGATAAATACCCAACCATGATCATTTAATCCTTATAATTCCAATTTACTTCCTTTCTAACATCAGATCAGCAGATTTATTCAACCAAACATTCACTTTCATGTACCTCGAAGTTTTCTTTCATTAGCCTCTTAACTGCGATAGAATACATAGCCCTATCTTCACCAGCCAAGATTCATTGATTCTTTATACAGTGATACGGGGTAGAATGTCATAGCGGGCCATGCCAGCGATGTATTGTTATGATCATTATTTTAATATATAAAAAATGGTTGTTGCGGTTGCACCAGGAATATTCCTTTTTTTCGAAAATTACGCTTGCTTATGGCACGTGTTGTTATAGCAATGTCGTTGTTACTTTCTACGCATTTCGATCTTTCAAAAGCAAAATAGTGTCCATTTTTAGTGAGATCCCTTTGTTGACATGACCCTGACCTATAATAACCGTCGCTGTAACATGTTGTCGAGGTGAAATACAATAATTTCCGAAGATTAGCTTCTAAAGCCTGCCATATGCCTTCATCGGCAAAAGGGGCGAGTGTTGGAGTGCAGGAAGGTCTGTGCAATTACATTGTTTTAACTTCTAATGGTCGATTTTAATCTGTAGCTTGTCATTTTTGATCGGAAATCACAGGAGTGGGTGGGTGGGAGATTGTTGTTGTTATTATTAGGGTGTAAAGCGTTGATATAGATAAAACTTCACATCAAATGATCTGGACACAGGGAACCAAAAGTAGTCCGCAGAATTTGTCGATGTGTAAAAAATTACAGATCAGTATCACGTGACCGTTTACATCCAATCAAAACGTAGAAAACGCAGTCAATTAATAAAAATTGGAATTATTGTTCCATGAATAACTTCATATATATATATATATATATATATATATATATATATATATATATATATATATATATATATATATATATATATATATATATATATATATATATATATATATATATATTTCTTTTCTTTCTATTCTTTGCTTTCATTTTAGGGATGATATCAAACTCAAAATTAGATAGTTATAGGAATCATAGGACCTAAAGGAGATAGACAAAGGTTTATCGTATTGCAGTAATTACATACAACTCCTTTCTGAAAGATCAGTTTTCTAGATATAATAATTTTAATACCAAACTTTCATTGGGAATGTGGCTACACAATTAAAATATTAGGTTACGAGCAATGTTGGGATTTTAGATCCAACTGATTCGTTGCAATGTAAAAACTACTTATAATCCTACCATTCCTGCTTAGTTGTTGATTGTCTTCGGTTGATTCTTTAGATACTAATATTCCTGTTTAGTTGCTGATTGCGTTCGATTGATTCTTTAGCTACTAACATTCTTGTTTAGTTCCCGACTGTGATCGATTGACTCTCTTAATCCTACCATTTACCCGCTTAGTTGCCGATCATCTCCGCTTGACTCTTCGCTAGGATGAAATTTTGTAATGTTATGACCCTGCAACGTCATTGTCGCAAAAACTGCTCCTGTACTTGGCGTGTCTCGAGCACTTTATATTTGGTGGATATTTTCTATCTCACTTGGGTGGTTTCTATTGTACCTACCTGTTAAATAGCTGAACGTAATATGTTATGTTTTGTCTGGAAACTTTTCGTTTTCTTAAGGTAGGTACATTTTAGTTGAGACATGCATGCGTGGATGACCTTTCTCATTCAAACTGTGCATTATTCTGTTTCATGTACATAGACATATAGATGCAGAGAGAGAGAGAGAGAGAGAGAGAGAGAGAGAGAGAGAGAGAGAGAGAAAGAGAGGGGGGGGAATGCCACTAAATCCCCATGATATATTCGTATTATAAAATATGGTTTTCGATAACACATGAAACTACCATAATATGATTTATATTTCTTCCTCTTGCGTTCTTCGTCTTTTCTTCTATAGCAATTTTCGACACCCAGCAGCAATTTCCTTTCCCGTTGGTTAAACATTTCTACTTTCATATTTCACCAATAGCTTTTTTTCTCTTCATTTATGTGTCAATTGCTAGCCCCTCAAAATTTATGAATTGTTTCATTGACTAACTATATTAGCAGATATTTGTGACATTATAGCACAAATGTACACTTATGGAGAAAAAAGAGAATTTTCACTCCCTAGACATCTTGGATTGTTTGCTTATATGGGGATCTATTGGAATTTAACATTGTTGGCCATAATCATGATCTATGGGAGTTAAATATTGAATCGATCATAACCTTACCTACCCAATAGCTATGAGGCATCTTTG
Source organism: Megalonaias nervosa (assembly GCA_016617855.1). Taxonomy (NCBI): domain Eukaryota; kingdom Metazoa; phylum Mollusca; class Bivalvia; order Unionida; family Unionidae; genus Megalonaias; species Megalonaias nervosa. Next base: position 20,205 of record JAECUM010034433.1, read on the forward strand.
GTGACATTCGACTTAAATATTCAAAGGTAATGTGACTGTTTACCTGAAAATTATCCAGATCAAAAAGTAATACTAAAGTTCCAAAAATCATGTGGACTTTAACCGAGACTTTAAAAAGACTCCGGAATTGTTTATTTTAATTGGTCAGATTACAATTGGCACTAAAATACAGAAACTAATAAAGCACTTACCAGAGACTAAACTAGAAAAGAATTGAAATACGTTATTAATATGGCTAGGACTGAAAGTAAAACTAAAATGTGCAAAGCTGTGTTCATTAAGTGAGAAGAAAACTCCACAACATTGCCCACACACCTAAGAGTCGGATCCTTATAGTCTGACATGAATAAAACCAGGTAGCGAAAAAAACATGTCTTCTGAGAAGATTTTTGTGAAGTTGTGAGGTTGTGTTTTATAGAAAACCATATTTTATAATACGAACATATCATGGGGATTTAGTGGTATTCCCCCCCCCTCTCTCTCTCTCTCTCTCTCTCTTTCTCTTGTGAGGTTGTATTGAATAGGATGTAGTGCATACGAATCAAAATACTCTAGCATGTCGCCGCTCGAAAACCAAGGAGAGAATTAATGGGTTCTTGTTCGATGACTGTCGTCGGGATAGATGGAATACTTTGGAATAATCTATATGTTTGCTGAGAAAGTTCAGCATTAGTACAGACCACATGGTTCGGATATGGGTGGTAGGGAGGGGTGGCAGGAGGTAGTGATGTGCTCAGGCAATAACTTCTTGTTTTCTTTTTGCCCACAGGCTTCACAATTGATGACAGGCGGCGATTTAAACTTGGCGTTTTCCTTAACTCTTAGGACAGAAAAGACAGCTTCATTGTCTTTGGTGCCAGTGCTGGTCAATAGGACTATCTACTAATCTACAACTTCTTTCCAACATTCGTTCAAGATGTATTTTTGACTGCAACTCTGCGCTTCCTTCAGATATTCCAGCAACTGTTTTTCGTGACTAGTATGAACGATTTGACAACCATAACAAAGTTCTCTGGTTGAGTTGAGGTAATTTCGATGGGAAACAATGCATAGTGTTAGTTGGAAACTCGTCAAGATCACTGTCATACGGTAATGTCAAATACAGTTGATTATGCATAGTTCGATCATTCGTGTCTCAGAGGAGTCACCTGATGCCAAACGAAAATGGCATTACTCTGATTCCAAAGGTTGCTTTGACGTGTGTGGTTGTGACTGGAGGTTCCGTAGCTATAAGTGTTGCTACCGTCGGCGATATATTTGGAAAAACACTGCTGAGTAAAATAGACCAAAGGTTCTTATCAACCGGGTACTAACTCATGTAATGGCATATTCATGCTCTTTCTCTTCTTTTAATATTCGATGAGTTGTAAAGCTGCAATGCAACAATCGCAACCCGCTGGATGATTCTACATGGTGATTGATTTTGTGTTATGTGACGTTTTACCACCTTATGTGTTCTTTGGTCTTGGGTGGTCTAGGATGCTTTCAATATAGTCTTTCTTTGTCACTTGTTATAATTCTGGAAAGTTAAACGTTCCTAATGAAGTTTATCCAATGTATCGACAGGCAGGTAACATCCACAAGCATGTCGTTTCATACATAATAATTATGTAGTCCAGTTCAGTAAATATCCTTTACCAAACGCGCGTTTGTTTTCCTAATGCGAACACAGTCTCATGTCTTTAACACCATACTAGTAGGAAGAAAAGGATCATCTACATCCTTTTTTACTGAGGTGTTCCAAATACTGTAATACAAGCTGCAACTCGTCTGCTCCGTTGTTTTCTTTGCTTTATTTATGTGGTTCCATTTTTGGACTTATGTGATATATTGGAATCCGCATTCTAGAAGAGGACTAAATAATCATTTCGCATAGAACGTGAATTCCACTTGGTTTCAATATCATTTGTTTTGTTTTGTTTTGCTGCTTGGAGTTGGATGGGGTCTTGAATGTTGATTCTTGCAACAGGGAGTTGTTGCATGGCTACTTTATTGGTTTTGAAAGGAAATAAATGTTGCTCTTGACGAGACCTGAAGTGAGCAAATTAAGTTTCTATAGAGTATTTTGCATCGAAAACAAAGCAGATGACATGTAAATAAATTGTGACTCCAAGAGTGAAATAAATCAGTATTAAATCCCAAGCAATCACGTGTCGTTTGGTGTCTACTCCATCATTACCGAAAAGTAAGGCAAACGTGTAGCTTAGTCACAGGAACAATTCAGTCATGATAATTCTAATACTTTAGACAATGAATAGACTTGATATTTGCTTGCTTCTCGAATCTTTAAATAACACTATATAAATGGCATTGAGGCTGATGGGTCGTTGGGCTTTTATATTTACATCCAACTTTGACGATCAGACCTTTCGCCAAATATTTTGAGATCGGATGATGCAAAATGAATCTAACCTTTGGATATCTATGAGGGAACAATGCAAGACATTATACAGAAACATTTAATATAAAAAGGAGACAGCAAATGAAACACCAAGTCACAGAGTGTTCCATGGCATTCTTTTCTAATCTGCATTCCTTCCTTGGAATCACATCACAATCAGCCCAGGTTCTTCTAGTTTTTTATGGGTAGCTCTGTAAATATCCAGACACAACGTCCCGAGTCTTTTCCGGACACTTACATCAGTTTACTATAAAATCGTTAAGGGTACATTACTAACGACACACCTCTTGGTCAGTCCTAACTTTGGCTGTGTTCCATATTGGAATGTAAAGGTAACGGATATGCAGTCACCAACATATCTACTACACATAGTCCCAGATTCAATGGACAATCATCTTCTAAAAGAACTTTGTAAAATCGTTGTCCTCAGTATTTTCATTGATATTGTTTCACAGTATTTGGTGCAATACATTGTGCAAGACTGTACAAAATAGTTATAAATGTGTTAATTCAGTTCTATAGGTAGACTCTAATTAGTATATTCTTAATGTTCAATGCAAAATTGCTTTTCTATTATCGACTGTGCCGACTTATGGAAGGTAGTGACAGTTCGGAGACCATTTGTTCGATCTTCTTGTAGGACGCAGAATCATATAACATCTTTCCTCCACCATTTCTGGCATATTATATCCACTTGTCTTGCATTTTTGCAGTTTTATAACAAGCGTAAACCCTTTGTCAAAAACCAACGACTCACTATTTGATTCTTTTGATGTAGTACGATATCTTGCTTGCTAGTGGGTACGAACATCCTCCACAGGCGTTAACAATATTAGAAACTTCCTTTAATGGATAGACATAGCCGTGATCAAGAAATATCAAAATTTTAAACAATAACGTTGTAAAATGTTTACATCTGAACAATTATACTTAACAATATCTTCTTGAAATAGATAGGGCTGAAGAGTGATTTTAGTACAATTTATACAAAAAGTTTTTTTTAACCGCTCCGGTGGACTAGTGGTTAGAGCGTCTGCCTCGGATGGGGGAGGTCGCGGGTCATACCCCGGCCGAGTCATACCAAAGACTTTAAAAAATGGCACTAACAGTTGCCTCGCTTGGCGCTCAGCATTAAGAGGTTAGTGTTAGGACTGGTCGGCCTGGTGTCAGGATAATGTCATTGGGTGGGACATCATGCCACATTTCTGCGGCATGATGCCCCAGTGCTAGACATTGTTATAAACTGTCACACTGCAGACATTGTAGCGATATGACTGAAAAATTGTTAAAGCTACGTTAAAAATCTAAATCACACACACACACACACACACACACACACACACACACACACACACACACACACACAGAGTTTTTTCTTTCGGCTAGCATGCCGTCTAGGTCGTAGTAGTGTGACTCTGGCATATGAGGTTCAACGACGTGGTGATTTTCGTTGGTAATGAAAAAACTGAGGAAGATACCCTGTAACAATATGAAACACTCTAAGCCTGTTTTGTATTTTACAAGAGGGCATACCCGCATCACTCAGGTAAATTTGTACTGTTCCTAATTTCAGTTAAATCATATCAGCTCCATCGATTTGTTGAAGTTCAGGTCTTTTTTCTAAATAATGTTTAAAAAATATGTCCGCCATATCCAGAGAATTGTTGGCCATCACTGTAGCGTCTTGATGGTAGTTGCCATCATGATCTAAATCTTCTTCGTTCCAGTCTTCGGTAGGATGCAAGATCCACTTGGTGAAATCAGGATGGGACGGGGATTCAAGAAATAAGTTTGGGTCTAGCATGGAGGATGCTACTGTTCTGACATCAACCGAATAAAATATACTAAACACATTTAAGGCATGATATATGAGGTACACAAAATTTAGGAATGTGAGTGCTTTTGTCTTGGGTACATTGAAAGTAAAACAGGTAACGTTCACGCAATGTTAATTTTTTCCTTGTTCTAGAAGTAAGATAATTCGCTTGCTACTTAGCAAATCGCTAAATGTAACACTGATTATCCCAATCGATGACCTAATGAAAAATAGAAAGGTAATTCTTTCCTTGTCACATATCAAAGGTTTGTGAATTGATACGAAAATCAGTCCACATTTGGGACACACTTTCAATAACATGCAATCACTTTTCATTCGTTGGAATTGCTTCATTTGTTCTGGGACATCACACGTTTGACTAGTGATTTTTCTCCTGCAGGTACAGCACTAAATCATTTCCTTTCCTTCAGACACACGCGAAACAGCCACTTTAGCTTTCGCTAATATTTGCTGTTTTCTCAACTCAATACATTGACATTTGTTCCAGGAGGCTAATAATGCAACTTTGTTCCACGCAAAGAGGTAATTAATCTCATTTTCCTTACTGCCATATACATCTTAGATGTTAGGTTTTGTCACTTAGATAATTACTGGCTATTATCACCACCGATAATTATCAAGATGACAAAATGCAACTGCTGAGGAACACAGTATTGTTCAGCTTGATCTAGCTTGAAATTGAAAGACTGTCACTAAACAGTATAATGGTACTTTATCCTTTGTTGCTTCCCTGTCATAGATTCCGAAATTAACCTAATCGGGTATCTGACTGAAAGGAAAAGATGATTACATGAAAAGTTCACATCCGTTGTAAACAGTGACAATGTGTGTGATAACAGGTAATTGCAAATGAAGGAATACGTTATTGCAAAATGTACAAATGATGTCACACATTATCAGTTTAGAACAAAAAGTGAAAGCAATCAGAATAAATGTATAGAGGGAGAGCCATTTGATCGCTACTGAGACATTTGATGTCCGAGAGATGTTAAAAAAAGGGCAACGTTAATATACATTCAACTACAGTGAGTGTAAAATAAATGTACAGAGATAGCTACATAATTTACTAACATTGCTGTTTTGCATCACGATTGATGATTATTCATAATTGTTTTAATAATCTTGATATTATTCGTATCTCATTACGTCCATACCCCGGTAATACTCGTGTGATGTTAAATGAAAATATTAAAAGTTTGAATTTAATTACGCTTTTCATGCTTTGTTATTACTCACATCAGTGTGATCCATCTCTAAAAGCCTACCCCTATCATAATGCTAATTTTCTGCTGCAGAAGATGTGGCCTTATTAGAGGGGGACCACCGTAATGGTATACGTGAACATATGTTCAGTCTGCAACATTTGCTCTTCAAAATAAGAGATTCTACATATCATTTGAAGTAAACATTTCAAAGTATAGCGAAGTGACAACGCCTCCTGCATTTTCTGCATTTCATGGGACCCTTACAATATATTTTCCAAAATCCTGGATTGTTGTACAAGGACCTGCTCTTCACTCTGATTTTGGTGCCTGTCTGACGCTCTAATCTTTGGACATACTCGCTTCAGTTCCAGTGTATAAATTCGCTCTGCATGGGCTCTAGCCACCTGGATAGCAGGGGTTAAAGACATGCTATCTTGTCATTGTCGATGTTCATAATATTTTGTTTGGTAGTCGCAAATTGATCCACAAATACACGTTTGCGACGACCGCAAGTGGATGAGATGAAACATGAATAACATGGACAGATCTTTGAATCGATAAAGTCAAACTCGCCACTAAATTGTTGTACTTGTTAATTTTCGTCGGTAATGTTGGAAAGTGTTAACTGAGCAACTTTACTCAGTTAGTTCCAGATAGAGGAATTCATACTGTTCCGATTGATAAAATGTTGCATACATCCAAGAATAGACTCCAATACATGCTCAGTAGACCCATTTGATTTTCCTGTTGGTTCTTGGGACTTTTGCTCTTTATATGTGATTCCATAAGTGTAAACAGTCGTCCGAAAGTTAATGGAACTCGCCCTGTTCGTCGATAGAATATGGAAATAATCTTTCATTTATACCGAGCGACAGTCATTCTTGGACGATCGGAACTTTCTAGGTAGTGGCGGTAGTGATGACGATGATGATACATGCGGATTTATCATCTAATCGTAAACATGGCAACGGTGCACTTATGCTAACACCGCTGTCATTGCCTCGAGGGCAATTTGATGACGTCGTTGAGCTTCATTGCTCTCTTCTCTATAAAATGCAGTGATCCGTTCATGGCAGAAGACCGTTTAATAGTGATTGAATTATTCTCTCTTGTTCATACTACATATTGTATCATTGCATGTAAGGCGGTGATACCATTCAGGTCTAAATAAACGTTCAACCGATGAAGATGGTCAATGCGGTAAAGTCGGAACATGTAGTGAGAGATTCACAGATGATGGTTTGACATTAAAAACACAACTTTATTTGTTAATGTAAGTCAAACTCTCGTCTTACACAGCTTTTTTTAACCGTTTTTTTCCGTAATAATATCTTATATACAGATTTAACAAAATCTTTTCGCATATTGTTATTTATATCTATATGTTTCGTAACTCCTGCTACATAACTTTATCTAATTTTTGTAATATTTATTCATGCCAGTAAATTGTACAAATCTTCTTTAGCTATATTTTGCCTACATGACTAGAGAATGAATTAGGAGTATTACGAGAGTAAACGCACATAGGTTCTATAAAGATATGTTACGTACTTGCTGACAATTACTAATAATAATCTTGATAATAAGACTTAACTACTTAGTGTTAGTTTTTGATTGGCTAGTTGGGCTTTGGTCGTTCTAGAAGAATTCAGTAACTTCCCTTTTGTAGGACCAGGTCACATGAATATGCGATTTCAGAATAAACTGAGTAGTAAGATCTGTTAAGTGAAGTATGTTGTTAAATATAGTCGCAATATATTCTTGTGTTCCTGTTGTAAGTTTGCAAACGTGTTTTATGTTGTAGTTAGATATTATTGGAGAGGAATAATATTTGTTTGGACTATTCAGTGAAAATAGAAAGTGCTTATTATTTGGACTATAATATGTTTCTGGAACTATTGTGAATTGTTTAAATGAGTTCTGGATAACGTATCTTGACAACATCACCATTCTTGGCGGACCAGTACATTTCCGGTTTTGAAATTTGTATGAAACTTTTCATTCTTTTAGGCTTTCATAGAATTTGATCACGATTAGTTTGGATTCACTTCATAATACTGTACGTTCCTCTCACATTTTCATTTATAGCTATGATAATTCAGTTATTGTTCTACGTTTTACAAACCTTGCTAGTTTTGATTCTTTATGTTACTTATTTTGTGACCGAAAGGTCGTAACAATGAATGCATTCAAGAATTATAGAGGCAGACTAAAAGCTGCAAGTGTTAGAGGAAAATCGTTTCCGTTCCAAAGATTTAAACTGCATTTCCCATTATACTAATGTAAGGATGTAATGTAATAAAAGTATCAGGTATCGTCAGTCTCGCGATAATTTAAAGCGCTGTGACAAGACTCGTTAGACGTTGAATTCCATTTTTTAATGACGGGGGAGGGGGCTGGGGAAGAACGAGTTGTAATAAAGATTTGTCCTCGCTTGTAGTGAATGTAATTTGATTTTGTTACTTGAGAATGGGAGGACTTGAACATTACTTAAAAGTATAAGTTTGTGTCTTCGTCACATGGATTTAAGACTTTCTTTTTTGTTTTTCGACGTAAAGATTCAACAGATACTGTGTTGTCACGATTTTGTGTGCCTCGTTTTGTATGATCTGAGTTCCATAGATTCCCTGTCAAGTTTAAATCTACGTGTGCTCATGACATTAACTATTGACCATACCATTTCTTTAAAATAATCGATTTGTTTTTGTACCACGAGCAGTTGACGGTGATGGATATCAATGCGCTTCCTCAATTATATCTTTGAGCATATATTGTGGTGGATGGAAGGGTTTATTAATATTCTTAGAAATTGCCAGTCATTCAGTTTTAGAATGATTAAACGATACAAGGTATTTGCCCATTAGAAGATTATTTTTATGTCCGAAACATACAATCATTACGAAAAACCACAGAATAATACAAAATATTTATGCATTTCATTATATAAATATACATTTCATTGTATGCAAAAAAAGTCTGATAAAATGTATACAAGTTTTATAAAGTCAATTTGCTTACATTGTTCTGTTATGTGTAGAAACAGGCCATTTAGGTTTTGATGATGATGTTTGCATTTTGTTTTGTATTCCACCGGAGCAACGAGTTATACATATTCTTTTTAATTTTGATTTCTTTGGTAAACTACAGATTGGAAGTCAATCTTTGCAAGCAGAAGGGAATAGTTATAGTAGCGGGTGATCTAAATACTTGGACCGGTCTTGCGGAGGGTTACATGAAAAGAACATTTCATTCCTAGCTGAAGATGAGATAAATACTATTGACCTTCCAATTTCTCGTGCAAATCTTGACCAAAACATTAACCGTTTTAGAAATCACTTACTCGACTTATGTAAGAACACTGGTATGAAATTGTAAATGAAAGATTAAAAAATGAAGCAGACAAGGGTCAGTATACACATTTCACAAGTCGCTAAAGAACAATTGTCTTTGGACTAATGAGAATAATTTCCCATTGACGAAATCCCTATTTATGGATTCTTGTGAACTCATTCAAGAGCATCTATATCATTGTGATACATCAAGACTGTTGGCACATCAGCTCATCCAAATCTATTGGCACAAAGTTACATTAACAAAGTATTTATGGAAAATATGTATTTATTGGGATTTACTAAGCTCGTTGATTTCGCTTCTTACTTATTACTTCTGTTATTTTTAAACCACCGATTCGCAATATTATTGGCCTCGCAGCCAGAACCCGATCTATCAAAAAGATGATGCTGTTTTTCACCAAAATTGCGAATTTATGTGTTGCATTTTCAGGACAAAAGATGAAATGTTCCCCATTAAAGATATTATCTCTTGGTTTAATAACGAATGTAGATGAAGAAATTAATATTTTAAACTTATTTGATTAGTTATAGTTCCTTCAAATCCGAATGATTGTTGTGGTTTTTATTAACATTCTAACAGACTTTCCAGAAAATAATACTAGTCAATTATAAGAAAAGTGAACAGACAAGACGAAGGTATAACTTAGTAGTTTGGCCGACAACTATTTTGCCGAGTTGGATACTCCAATTAATCTCGAAGATTTACTCAGCTGTAAAAGTTAATAATAAAGCGCTAGGTTTCGACCACTTGAAATGAACGCATTACTGATAATTTCCACTTTTCCCAAACTGGTTGCTGAAACGTATCAGTATGAATGTTAGCAGCGGTATTTATGTGTCTAGTTATGCCAATATTTAAAACGATCACTAACGTGATACAAATAATTATAACGTGGCTTCGCTATATAGGAAAAAATTTCACTAGCATATTAAACTGTCCTCTTGGGCATTAATTATGATGGCATTACTCATACAAAATTTGGCTTCAAGAAGACTAGTAAAGAAGGCACCATTTTGATATTATATTAGTTGATTCAAAATCTATTCGAAGGAAAGACAACGCTTGTATCGTCACTGGTTTTGAGAAGCATTTCATCATATGAAAGGACAAGTATATGGGAAAAAGTAGTAAAACACCGCGTGACTCAGTGGAGTCGTGTGTAAAACATTTGAACTCGCACGCAGACTATTTCGACTGTGTACTTGGGCATCATCAAGCGGAAAGCTGTTATACTTTCTGCTTTTTTCTACGATTTGGAAACTGCATTGACATGACATACAGAGGCTAGTCTTTATATCCTTCACTGTTTACGGATACTACGGTGATATTTTCAGAAATAGATGGTCTACATGCATGTTATATACGTTACATGCATACTGTGAAAGATGGAATATATTTTTAAATATTGCTGAAATAAAAGTTTTATTAACAAAAGGAGTCGGAGGACTAGATGGGGTTTTTCTAAAGTACGGAGACGCGTTTCTAGATATTGCGAGTAATTTAGGAGTTGTTTTTACCACCAGAGGCTAGCTTCGATATGCTACCGATACTATTACTGGCAACGGTTTCAAAGCAAGAAACGCACTTTTGAGTCAAACTAATAATATGCCATGTGCAATGAATATATTTTCATTTATTTCATTATATTGTATCCAATTGTCTCTTGTTGCTGTGAAATTTGATGACATTTGAAAGCAGAAAATATAGAACGGGAACATAGAAAATACAGCAAATGGCTACATGATGAACTTCATACCAATAATATGTTTGTATATCGAAAGATGGGCTGGTATCAACTTACGTAAATGTATTATGTGCTTATCATTAATTACTGGTTCAAATTGCTAAGCACACAAACATTGTATTATTCGAAAAATGTAGAAATTGGTGCCTACCGATTGCGAAAGGCAGAATTATAAAAACGAGGTTTCTAATGTGAAAAAAGTTGTTGTTGATCTCGGGTGTTGGAGACATCTGACATTTCCCTACTTAGTCCAAATATCTTCCTTTAATCGCTACAAGTGCTAAAACATATCAGCAGTTAATATATGTATAAGATTTCTTCGATGACGCTTCCTATTGTAACAAGATAACCGGGTTTCATTTCGGATTTATAACAGAACACTTGATGGTGATACAAATACAATATTTATTGATGTATGACTTGAATGAGAACAGAATTATTAATACGTGCGTGCATAAGATTCAAATATTGGACAAATTAACATAATCCGCACGAACCTAATAATGCAAAAAATATAAATACAAATAAATGACCTTACACAGTGCAAGGACAAGGGTGAACGATTCACAGTAATTTCACAAGACGAAAAGAATGATGCGTTTTACTCAAAAATAGTAAAAAACATACTTACTCATATAGTAAAATGTATTCACTCAAATAGGGAGAAATGAGGTACTTTACTCAAATAGTAAAATGGTGAAAACAGGGATAGATATCATACAAAATATCTTTACACTCCCAAAACACTGGGTACAACAAAACAACCAAATTAGCCCTCGGCTAAAAGATTACATGCATGGAGTAACACGAAACACTCCGTCACTAGCACACTTGGCTACCAGTCACATCGGTCATTCAAGCAGTCAGCAATTCATGTAGTCACCGACCACCATTCAATTCCTTGGTCAATCAAGCAATCAGTGCCCACCAATTCGGTCAGCAACGCCCGTCACCTGCTACTCGACCAGCAACACTGTTCACTCAGCTGTACGGCTACTATGGTTCAGCTTTACAGCTGCTATGGTCAACTTCTATGGTTAGCTCTACAGCTGGTACCACGTCGACTCCGATCAGCTGAAAATACACCCAACACCGTGCACTATTATGCATGACACGGGCATATACGATAACACATAATGACGTTATATACGTTAAGCTATACAAATTACATTATCGGCACAACATTACAAAGCAATAAACAGGTGCAGAAGTGAAACTGTCCCATAAGATTCTTATGGCACTAAACCTTTCTTAATAAAATGCAACTTTATATATTGCCAATACAATATATAGAGCTTGCTAAGTCACAAACAAGAACAGAAAATATTTGCATTATCCTACGCAAGCAGGAGCTACATAGAAAATATACAAAAATAAACGTGGTAAGACAATAGTTATAACTTATAATATAGATAAGAAATAATATACATAAGAAATTAATAAATTACATTCCTGTACAGCTGAAGATGTGCAAGTCCCTAAGTTTTATTGGTGTGGTTACTCTCAGATTGAGATCATTTGAGTAACCCCCCTGTGACAAAAGTTAAAGTATTTTATGTGTTCATGTTTTTTTCCATATGTGTGTGTGTCTTGTATTAATTTTATTAAATTTCGTTTTCATTAAATTTTGAGTAATGGTTTGTACACCATTCAATCTTTTTTTCTAATATATCAAATTTCTGCAGTTATTTAATTCATAATCATAGTTTTCTATAAGTCTAAAGTTTAATAAATAAAAGCTAAATTAAATTAATTCATATTTAATTTCTGTTAAGTATAGTTTTATAGTTTTAATAAATAGATATCTATTATACTGTTTCTGCTTTGCGCATAGGTAGTTTGAGATCTTAATTAGGCACGAGCAGCATTCACACTACGCTTTCGCGATCACTAGCTCAGGTTCCACGAATTTCTTGTCTAATACATGAATGGATAATAGTAAGTGGCTATAGTTAGGTTACTAATAATAATTTGATAATTTACTAAAGTAATACATGAATAATTGTTTAGTTTAGTCAATTTAATCGTAATCAGTAAATTTTGAAAATTTAGCTATAATATTTATTGGTAAAGTTAAATTAACAATATTAAACTGTCTAATAAGTGTTCTTCGCATTCGTTTAAGTTGTTTAAACATTTCTTACATAATATGAATCACAAGTCCGTTTTCCATTGCGTTAAGTCATCTTTTAATCCATACAGTATGGCGAGTGTCCTTTCTCCCTGATCACAGGAAGGAGTCTCAATATCGCAATTTTGTCGATCTGTCCTTTCTCTCTGCTCAACAGGAAGGAGTCTCATCATCGCATATTGTATTCCATTTCTTTTGTATTTCATTAATTTCTTTTAATATTCTTGGCCTTAGTTCAAAATCCCTTTCGTTTCCGTTCGTTTGATTCTGTAATTCTTCCTCTGTTTATCTGACATTTTGGAACTAAGGGGCTCCTGTACTGAGTAAATTGCTTGCTGACAAAACGTTCCGTAATGTGTAGATATCGCCTTACTGTGAGGCATTTATACACATAGGATACAGCCTACATTGTCTTTGAGCTGGAAGAATTCGGTTTTTCCTATCGAAACCACTTCGCACGTGCGGCATAGGATGAACCGAACTCACTTTTTCTAAATATTGTATAATATACATAAATCACCCTCGGGTATTGTTACAGGCCAAACGAAATCCGAGTACATGTATTTAATAAAAAAAGGGGTTTATACGATTCCGTGACACATATCTTAGAATACATGTAATTACTAATACTAGCCAGATAAATGCTTTTAGTAAATTAAGGGTTTCATCGGAGCCCATTAAATACAGAGATTGGTAGACATAAGGGAAACGAACGACATGAAAGGCTACTTAAAATTTGCGCAAATAATTACATCAAGACTGAACATTTTAATTGTTCCTCCGTACCTCTAAATTTTATATTGATCCTTACTATTGGCAGAAAACACCCACGTAAATTTGTGGAAAATGCATTTCAACTTATATTATCTTCTCTCTCTCTCTCTCTCTCTCTCTCTCTCTCTCTCTCTCTCAGGGATTTACGTGTGCATAGGTTTATATCGCCACTATTGATTCATTTATTCATTCATTGTGCAACAATTCATTGTAGATGAATTATATTTTGAACTGACTCAGTTTTGTTCGGTTCTATTCACAATTGTCTAATATATGGTTCCTTCCAAAAACCTGAAAAGGGGATTCTCTAAGAGACTTGTTAAAAAGTTAACAAAAAGTATGTCAACGTCTATTGGCCATGGCACACATAATACAGTTATTTACAGAACTATGACAGGAAGATTCAACAAGAGGGGGACTTTGAATGTATGCTGTACGTCGTCAGGAATTATTTCTATGGAACTAAAACGTATATAGAGGTATCTCTAGCATGTGAACATATGTTTCCTCTATAAAATGTCAATAAATGTTTCAGCGTTGTAAACGTCTTGAGTGGTTATGGAACAGCTGTGCTGAAGATAAGGAAAAGAACGTGTACTGTGATGGTTTATGAATACTTTACAGGTTGTCAACCTGCTTTTTTAACATGTAATGATATATTTCAGATTAATGTGTTAAGTGTCAGTATGTAGTTGTTGGTCTTCTCGAATCACAACAATTGATTTGTACCTCAGTGTACGCAATTTACTCCAGTGAGTGGTAGGTTAGTTTACCCGGCGTTTCTCTGGCTCTCCTATGTTTGTCTTTTGCCCTTTTGATTGCACACGTGATCCATGGATTGTTTTGATTTCTTCATCAGGATGTTTCGTTCAGTATACATTGTTTACAAATCAAGACCATGTTGTCAGTTATGGTCTGTGGTTATTTTGTCAAAATGTATATTTCCATCAATTCCAGTTGGTCGTGGATGCTTTATGTCTATGAGGACTATAGTCGTAATGCCAGTATATCCACATATTCAAATGCAAATAACACGTGTCTGCGTTATGTAGATTAATATCTCATGCATAATGCAACGACATCTAATATTGTGACATTGGAAAGACCCCGAAACCTCCCGAGAATTAAACTTTCATGTGAGTAAATTATTGCATTGGTGAAGGGAAAGCCTAACACATAGCGATTACATGTTCTGTACTGAGTCTATATGCCTATCACATAGTGATTGCATGTTTTGTACTGAACCTAGATGCCTATCACATAGTGACTGCATGTTTTATACTGAGCCTAGATACCTATCACATAGTGTCTGCATGTTTTGTACTGAGCCTAGATGCCTATCACACAGTGATTGAATGTTTTGTATTGAGTCTAGGTGCCCATCACATAGTGATTACATGTTTCTTACTGAACCTAAATTCCTAATACATAGTGATCGCATGTTTTGTACTGAGCCTAGATTTAGCATATTGAAGTTAAAGTCACCTGCTGCAAATGCACGTTCATTCCAGCATTAGTAGTGCGATGTATGGAGTGTTCCATCAATGAAATATATGCGAGATTTGCATTTGGAGAGGTCTACAATGTAAGCCAATCAGAATTTGCATTCAAGTAAGTGAAAATTCAATCCATAATCACACTAAAATATTTTGTTTAAAATCCTGTCGCATTAGTAAAAATAAAAAATGTTTCGCGTACATTACCGTACTACTGTGAATATTCCCTACGCCGTGTGTCTAATAAAAAAATTGATGCAATGAACCAGTGAAGGACAAACTATTAAATTCCCTCAATTCTGGATACAAGATCTCTGATGTGGACAAACATGTTTTGAACTTAATGGAAATACGCTGTAAAATGTAAAGTAGATTGGGAGAAGAAAATGATGAGATAGAGATATTGCGTGATGGAGCTACTAAAGAAGGCTGTAGAGTGTGATCCCGGGTTAGGATGAATAGCATCGGCTTATATTAGTAAGTTCAACAGTCATTTCGTCATGATTAAGGAACATATAACGGGCCCAAGAAAATATGTGAAAATAGTATTATTTCAATAATAATAATTGCCTGAATACAAGGAACAGAGCAAGCTATCAAATTGTTATAATTTGTACGCACTAGGGAATTCAAATAAGATAGATGTAGTACTATTATAGTATCTCTGGATCATAAACATAATCAATATATTAAGCAGTAGAAAAAATTTGGAAGTAGAAGAATAGTGCCTAATGATGGAAATTGGATGTTTCCACGAAATTTTATGCAATTGTCCGGAGTTGATGAAGTGTTGCTCACATGAATATGAGTTTGCCTACAATACGCACACACATACGTTGCTGCGTTGTGCCAGGGATATGCCATATATATACTTTGCTGCGTGTTGCCAGTGACATTACATACATATACTTTGCTGCGTTATGCCAGTGACATTACATACGTATACATTGCTGCATGTTTCCAGTGACATTATATACATATACATAGCTGCGTGGTACCAGTGACATTACGTGTACTTTGCTGAGTGGTATCAGTGACATTACATTCATATACTTTGCTACGTGGTACCCATGATATTACATACATATACATTGCTGCGTGGTACTTGTGAAATTACATACAAGCATGATTTCGACCCATAATAAAAGAAAAACTGTAAGGAGCGAATATGTACAGAAGAAAAGATCCAAATCAATAATAACGATGAACGATACGCAATTTCTGGGAAAAGACCTTTCATGTTTATTTGTAATTGATGTGTAAAGATCATAGCGTTCCAACATAAACTATCTGTATTTTGGGTGATTGCATTTTTGTACATTCAAAGAGATCTTACGAAACAATAATGCAATTAGATATAAAGTGGTTACTGTTTGAGGTACGATATTATGGATAAGGTTAAAGGAATAGACAAGCAAAACAAATTTTAAAAAGTATACGCTTTCGCAGATATGTTTAACGAATACATACGATTATATACCAGTCTGCAATAGCACCAATTTATGATTGGGTGATAGGAATGAGAATTCAGTACAAGTGATAGTTGAATGTTAGGAATGGGAATTCAGTACAAGTGATATTTGGATGTTAGGAATGAGAATTTGGTGCAAGTGATACTAGGATGTTAGGAATGAGAATTTAGCACAAGTGATATTTGGATGTTAGGAATGGGAATTTAGTACAAATGATATTTGGATGTTAGGAATGAGAATTTAGTACAAGTGATAGTTGGATGTTAGGAATGAGAATTTAGTACAAGAGATATTTGGATGTTAGGAATGAGAATTTAGTACAAGTAATAGGAATGAGAATTTAGCACAAGTGATAGTTGGATGTTAGGAATGAGAATTTAGTACAAGTGATAGTTGGATGTTAGGAATGGGAATTTAGTACAAGTGATAGTTGGATGTTAGCAATGAGAATTTAGTACAAGAGATATTTGGATGTTAGGAAGGAGAATTCAGTACAAGTAATAGGAATGAGAATTTAGTACAAGTGATATCTGGATGTTAGAAATTAGACTTTTGTGGATGTTAGCAATACGAATTTAGTACAAGTGATATTTGGATGTCAGGAATGAGAATTTGTTGGATGTTAGGAATGGGAAATTTGTGCAAGTGAAAGTTGGATGTTAGGAATGAGAATTTTGTGTAACCTGTCAATTATCTAAAGATTGCTATTTTGTCAATCTTTTTATTTTCTTACGAGAATTAAATGAGTGACAAGAAGGAAAAGATGCAATAGATTAATCAGAGCAAAACAACCAAATGGCGCGTTTTCAGGAGATTTTTCTTCATGTTTTTCGTCTTTCGGATCTTTTAATTGACCATTATATTATCATGTCATATGCCTGTCAATTTGTGACGAAATAATTTTCTTCCTTTGGCTTTTCTTATTTAGATTGATATTTTCATGGTTGTTGTTGTTATAGGGTTTAACGCCATTTTTCAGCACAAGATAGGCTATACATGGCGGCCAGTATTAATGGTGGAGGAAGAACCCGGGAGAACCCGGAAAGAACAACCAACCCACGAGAAGCTACCGGCAAGCTTTCTCACATAACCACATTGGCCGAGCCCGAGACTCGAACCCACACAGACAGAGGTGAGATGGCAGTGATCCGTAACTGTGAGCGCTTTAGACCACTCGGCCACTCGGGGCCCCAATATATTCATGGTATACGCTTAGCAGTTTGTGACGGAAGAATATTGACATCTGTTAAGGCCTGTTTCAATTTATTGATTTGCGCGAACACTCAGACCAGATTTTAAAGAGCTTTATATCAGCCTAAAAGTTTATTGCAAATAACACTCCAATGATTGATTTTAGAAACTTTGTACCAATATGCGCATACATTTCATCATTTGGAATCCATTTACAATTCAAATGTTCATCACCATACGCAAAGGTGTCCACAGCATACTTATGCAAAGCAAGCAGCTTTTATTGCCTTCTTCCATCCATTTTGGACAAAATTATTTATAGACTTGATCAATATTGTAAAATTAAAAGAACGGCGAGACTTTGCAAGATACATCTTTACCGTCAGATACTGGAATGCTCTAACGGCGTTAAATCATGAATTTATACAATGTGTATGGTCTCTTATCGACATAATCAATTTAATAAATTGTGCTCTGTCGTTTACGTTTAAGGGTACCAAAATAAGTACATACTCATATCTGCTATCAAAAATGTTTAAAATCACGATAAATCCAGAATCATATTATTATACGTTGAACTGTCTGGGCTTTATTGAGAGAACCCCTTTATTTGATGCACGACGCAACAAGGTCTGCTCTTTGTCTGACGTACACATTCTGAAGTAGAAATGCAATTCGATCAAGTAGCATTAAGTCTGTCTCGTGTGTTTAGAAACTTGTATAATGTCATTAACCTTTGGTTTCTTTTATATTTCATTATTTATACCACATCGTGATGAAAAAGGGTACACAATATTGGCAGTTGTCTTACACATGCTCGAAGATGATGATTGCTTGTTAATGTTCAATACGAACAAAATGTTTTAGTCCCTGCAAGGTAGACGGTCAGAATCTTTGATTCTTGTAACGTCGTGAGTTATGGCTTTAAACTGTGCACTTCTTATAACAATAAAAGGTAATCGGACTGAATAAAGTAATCTTATAATCCTTGAAGAATCTATGAACAATAAAAAAATCTAAATAAGTTGACCAAAGTAAGCCTCATACAATATACGGGGTTGAGTAATTACTTCAAATATGTTCTGTTAAGGCGTTATTGTGACACACCATCTTGACTGATATGAAATAAATCTCACACGCAGATAAGCGACTGGTGATCCTGATTTAATGTTGTCCATTTCTAAATTTACTTTGACTTATGGCACAACACCCCATGTCATTGAAGAGTGGTTACTTTCATGAGTGGGTGAAAACTGATATGATGTATATCCAAATGGAATGGATTTGTATTTGAAACCATATACTGAGTCTAAAAACATGGTGTAATTGTCACATAAGCTGTAAGTTATAAAGCAGGTGCGTTCGGACAATTGAGTAGAAGCAATTTGCCGGAAGATAATTTTAAGCTGAATAAAATAATAAACTGCTAGAACTTTCCGGATATGATGATGACCAATCGCGAACTAGATATGAAAATATTAACTGTTATTATTTTTTTATCTTTTTTGGGGTGTGGGTTTAAGAAGAAGACGAATATAAAATTTAGCTTAAACAATAATCTGGGTTTGCAATATTTCTTGTAAATTACGAATATTTTCTATATAACTCAATCGTTTTACCAGTAAGAAAGCGGAGCTTATACCCGATGTGTGTTTCTCGCTAAAACCAATTAATTGTTTATAAATAAATTCTTGCGATAGTTCGAGAAGACATTTGGTATTATTACTGAATTCGGGAGACAACACTGTCTCTGTTTAATATATTTCTAAAATTATTTTTTCGCACGATATGTAACTTGTTGTTATCTATGCAATTTCCACACTTTAACAAAACAAATACATTAATGAAATTATATTTATTGACTGAGAAATATATCATCTGCTGATATAATGTGTTTTCAGTAATGGTGTTTCTGACTTTAATCAGACCTAATATTCATTCTCGTGCATCGCTTTATTTATGTAGAAACGTTTACGTTGTGAGTCAACAAATACATATATTAGGTGCTGCCTTTTGATTTCGCAGAGGTACAAAAGAGAACTAAATTTTAAATATATGAATATATTTCCGGTACTTTAGTGATTAAAATATAATGTGCAAATGGATCAGAAAAATCCTTTGAAAGAACCTACTTTTTATCTCATTGTTTTGCATATTTCATGTCTATAAATCGAATCAAATTCCATCTAAACACTAATTCAACACTGCAAGCCCAGAGAAATTATTATGATACAGCTTTTAATATAATATTAATCTTGTTCATGAATAATGGACCATGCATTGCTCCATCATATCTTATGAAACGATCCATGGATTAATTTGTAACAAA